>CAUJBZ010000353.1:0-26366 GCA_963082915.1 Dolichopus griseipennis | reverse complement strand
GAGTATTTTACTATAATGTCCTGCAAGTTTCGTGCTTTAATGAAATGGATTGGATTTTTTCAGGGTTTCAAGTTTTAAAATTTGCAAAAAGAAAATAATTTTATAGATATACGTAAAACTTGGTTGATTGTGACAAATACCAAGCCCTTTGATATTAATATATCATAGAGAAATAATTTCAAATCTTAAATATAATAGTTTATTATTTTAACTTCTTTTAAATCTAAGGATTATTATCTAATATCATGTCAAAGAATTTTTTTACTTCTTTCTTAGTATGTTTTTGACGGAACAAATTACTATGGTAACCATATATGTTTGTATTAACCAAACATGTCAAGTACCGACATCTATCGGTTAACACTAAATACTTGTAAAAAATATCGTTTGATTAATTTTTTTGAATAAGAAAAAACACTTATTCTTAAATAATTAATATACTTAATATTAATAATTTGAGTTATTAATAATTAAATAAAATATTTGCATAATTTATTTTAAAAATAACATGTTTAGTAGAAAATTTGATTATTTGACCCCATTCTTGGTTCAATCTGATAAGAGTTGATACAAATTCTAAAAGAAGTTCCAATTCTAATAAATTTCAATGCAATTGATTAAGAAATATTTTATATAAAATGTATGTAAAGTTTTCAGTACTTAAATAATGCCCTTGTTGACATTAAATCAATATTCAATCAATTACATTCAAATATTAAAAAAATGTTTATTCTTCAGTTAATTTAGCTCCTATTTATATTTTTATTTATATATTAATATTTTTTTAAAATCATTATAGATTTCTGTACTATTTATTTATTTAATTATATTATATTACTAATATATTCGATCGGAAGTGAGAATTGTTATGAAAATTACGTTATTCAATAATTTGTCCTTGAAAAATACTCAAGAGCAGTGCGGGCACATCAAACCCTTAATCCCCCGGTTTATACGCCAGGTACTTAACTACTACGCCAAAGAACAATTTTAAATTTTTTTTTAATTTTGTTTTAACTATTTATTTAAATATTAGGCCTTTATGGGCTGATTATATTTTATCTTACGTTTTTTACATTTAAAATTTGTAAAAATTGCATATTTTTAGACGCATCAATATTAAATTTTTTGTTTTTAAGCTGTAATACTAAATTTAATCTGTAGAATTACAGATAATAAAAATTTTAATATTAAGCTTACTACAAATAATACTTGAAAATATTTGATGTTCTTTGTACTTTAATTTTAATTAAAATAGATCGGTGTCGTAGTGGTTAGAACGTCGGCCTTTCAATTGAAGGGTCCCGAGTTGAAACCCTTGTCGTATCATAATAAATAAAAAAATATAATTTTTGAATTATATCATAATAGCTTTATATAATATCATATAAATAAAGTACCTCCCGAACCTTAAAAGCATAGGCTGAATCATTAGTTCATCACATTGTATGTGGTACGGAAATGCTAATAAATAATATATTATATTATTTATTATAAAATATTAATTTTAAAAAATTTAAAATGAAAAAACTGGCACACATTTATGAAATTTTTCATATTTTACAAAATAAATTATTTTTCTGTTAATATTTCTAAAGTCTAAGAATCATTGTTCTTTAAAGGATTTTAAATATTTATTTTAAGTATTTTAATTCAGTTTTTGCTAAATAGAGCTATAAATAGATATAATTTATATAAATTTCCAAACTTTTATTAGAGCTGAAAAGTACTTTTTTCAGTAGTACTTATTTTTATTTAAAAGATCTTTAGAATATTTTTCTTAAGATTTAATTATCTTCTATATTTTTTTATCCTGTCATTATTTTTTTTGGAAATACAAAAATAAATAACTTTAGATAAGATTAGGTAGTACTATATAGTACATTATGTTTTTATATATTTTGGTTCTATGAAATGCAAATGACCTTTTAAATTTTTAGATATAAATTCATTTATAGGGAAAATAAAAATCTAACACAATAAAAAGTTTAGAAAAAATTCAAAATTAATAAAGAACTTATGACTCTGGGAGTTATGACCCTGCACCGCTTTATTTCAACCAAACCCAATGTTAATTGTAATGACTTAGAATTCAGTAGAGTTAAAGAGTACTAAGAAGAAAAAGATTGATTCCTCTATAACTTGATTTAATAAGTTCCTTAAAATAATAATGAAGTTAAAACAAAGATCTTTAAGAAATAAAAAACAATACAGAGTCTTTATTAACTTTTAAGCGCCCTTTGAGTACTGAAGCAGAAGTTTTTCGAACTATGTGCCCCAAGTAAATGTTATAGAGCTTGTCCGGTTTACAATATTACATTGAGAATATTGGCCATGTACACAAAAAAATATCCTTACAACTTATAAAAGGTTTAAAAAACTTGTCGTGGCCTGAAAAAAGTTTAATTTGAAGTTTGATCGAAGCTCCTCAACTGTGTCTTTCTGGTGTTGCAAGAACTAGATAAATTGGTCTAATAAATTTATTTGAAATGGTACCCAATACTTACCTACATATTCAAATATAGAAAATTCTGAAACAAAAAATTTTTTCCCACTTTTTAATAGGAGGTACCCGATTCCACGACCTAATCTTAAAAAAATATAATTAGGATATTTTTAATGTAAAAAAAAACATTCTTTTACAAAATTTTAGTTACGTAGATTAAGTCCTTTAGTCACTAATACTAGGATGAATACGGAGAAAGTTTCTAAATATTTTAATCGGCTCAAACTACGGAGGGTAAATTTTTCCTAAAACAATGGTTATTTCATTTAAATTGCAATAATCTTTTTTTATTTATAAAAGAAATAATAAGAGCTGTGTTTTCAACTAGATGTACTAAATCAAAGGTTAATATAAAATATTTATCACAGGTCTTAGATTGGTGGCCCATACTCTTTCAAATACTTTGTTAAATATATTATTAGATTAGCTTTTTTTTAAATTTTGTTGTTTTTAAACAACCTTTTGAAATAATTAATAATATAACATTAAAATTTGTACTATAATATTATATAATATTAAATGCATGTTTAAAAATTTATAAATATTAAAAATATTAATTTGAACAATTTAAATTTTTTTCGGAAAATTTATTTAAAAAAAATTATTTTAATAAGTATGAATGAATAAATTGAAAAGAATTAAAAATATATACATTTGATATATCTTATATTTTATTATCCTAATTTTTTAATCCTTAAAGATTTATTTTTAAAATTCTAAAAGGAATTGAATACTATACTATAAACTAAGAATACTGGATTTAATTAAATGTACATTATTCCATTTATATATACTCTTTTCACATGAACTAGGTCCTTTTCCACATGAAATTTACCTAATTTAAAATGAATTTTATCTCTTGTCAAATACAAAGTAATCATTTATATATATATACTCTTGTCACATGAACTTGGTCCTTTTTCACATAAAATTTGTCTATTTTACAATGAATTTGATGTTTTGTCAAATACAAAATAGTCTTTAATTTTAGTCTCCAATTTTCTAATTAAATTGGTCGTTTTTTAATATGCCCCGTTTCTTAGGATGCAGTAGTCGGATCAACGTTTCGGAAAAATGGTACTCATCTATTTAACAGTAGAACCTAAATACAATAAGAAAACTTATAAGTTCTCCCATTCTTAAGCCTACCCTAAAAAATAATCCCAACAAATTAGTGACACTTTTTGGGACTTAATCTTAATTTTTTTTCTTTTTTTTAGATTTTATTACAGCATTGGGGACTAGATTTTCCAAATCATCGTTCGACTTGTGATTCAAAAGATCGATGGCGTTCTTAAAAGAAACACAAATAGATTTGAGAAAAACGAATTTCATTTGAATATTTGTAATATTTCAAATTTAATAAACGACTAAATTTCTTGCAATATTTAAATAACAAATTTTATGGAAAAAAGAACCAAGTTCATGTGAAAAGAGTGCTTATATTTTTGTTATTGATTTTGAATATATTTTTATTTATTTTTATTTATTTTATTATCAAATTTTTAATTTTATTATTTAAAAAAATCTAACCATCTGAAATAGAAGATATTACAAAGTTTTGTTAAAATTTACAAGATTTATATATTAGTATATAATTTATTATGTATTTTAATTAAATTGTTTATTAAAAATATATTGTAAATAAATTTATCTTAATAAATAGTTTATACTTGTATAATATGTCTATACTTGAAAAATACTGGAATAAATTTAAAATTGATTTTAAAAAATGTAAAGAAATATATTTATTTATTAATTAAATTTTACAATATTGATTTAAATATATTATTTAATTTTGTTGAATTGTAAATTAATTTAAAAGAAGTGAAAATAATATTACCCTTGATTTTTTTTATATTAAAAAGTCCCTTTACTTAAGTACCTTAAAGAAACTAGTACTTACAAAAATTATTTAAATACTGAGTATTTTTTTTAGGAGTACACAAATACTTTGAAATATTTTTAAGTAGGAGAAATAAAATAGCTAAATTCGAATCGAATTACTTTCCACGAAATTAGAAAGGACTTGATTGTACTTGATTTTTGTAAGCTTTACTCTAAAGAGTTTAATAATGCTTATAAAATTAATGAGTATAAAAAAAAAGTAATGTGTAATTGTACCGGTAACGGAATTCTACAGTTAACATGTAAATTGCTTTGATTTTCAATTTCCATGACAACTGAGAGCAATTTTAGGAAGTGTAGTCTCTAGAAACTGAGAATAACTTAGAGCCAATCTATACTATAGGAACATGTTGAAACAGGGAGTTATATTGTATACGTGTTATTAGAGTTGATCTTAAATATTTGATCGTAATGATAGTATTAGGCTTTATAACACATATAAACGTCTTAGATTTTCAATAGATAAAATTCTATTCTATATCTGTGAGTTATATTATTCAATTAAATTATTTATTTGTTTGTATTGTTATATTAAAGTAAGTTTTATCCAAGATATTTAATTATTTATTAGGCGATTAATTTAGACCCAATGGCGATAGGTAGCTGAATAGAGTCGAAATGCAGAAATTTTTTTTAATATTCACTGGGATTCGAACCTCCGGGCCTTTCGTATGAAAGGTTGGCACATAATCACTGTTGTTGAATGAAATATTTTAAGGTCTGAAAAAAAAGTTTTAATGACATATTAATACTCTTTTAATGTCATTATTTACAATTGATTAATCTGAAAACTTAATTTTGTAACAGTAAAATGAGGACTTTTGGAAACATGACATATGATAAAAAATCGATTTTTATTATCGAACAACTGTATATTTTGTTTTAAGATTTGAGCTTTAAGATTTTTAGCTGCATTTATATTAAAGCTGCGATTAATGTTAAGTGCATTGATACTATAGTAGCTCATTTAATACATGTTTTGAATTAATGTTGCTTTTATCGATGCGTTCATCGGCGCTTTTATCACTAATCGATACTCTATTTAGGTATATACTTTTATATTAACTTGTCTGTGTTTATGGGTTTATTTTTCATTCTGCCAGTTGATACATTAATATTAGAAATCTGGCAATAAATTCATAAGAATTGTACGGTGCAGAGGTTAGCTAAGTAGCTTCGTGGGTTAACATTTTTTTTTTTAAAAAAACCAAAAATGTAAAGTTTATCCTTTTCAATTAAAAGTCTTTTAATATAAAAGTAAATTGCTGGATTAAGGTTAATGGAAAGATAAACTGTCTCTCATTTCAGTAATTTACTTTTATATCAAAACACATTTAAATGCAAAAGATATATTATCAATTTTTGGTTAATGAAAATTTACTATATTTGAAGTGTAAAATTTTTCAAACATTAAAAGGACTGTTTCTTATACCAGCAATTTATTTTATATTAAAACAGTAACTAATTCCCAAGATCTGCCATCAATTTCTTATTTTCAACATTTTAGGGAGGCTAGTTTAACTTTTATAAAAAAATATATGGAAAAAACTATTTTATTTTATTTTCTATTTATTTATTAATGTTCAGTCCCCTAACACATACAATGTGAAAAGTGAGTGAATCTGCCTTTCCTTTTCAGGTTTTGCAGTTAAATTTATTTTATATTATGATATTAACTATTACGAAATTAATTACATATTATATTTTTTCATTAGATATGATCTGACCAGGATTTGAGCCCGAGACCCTTCGATGAAGAAGCCGCCAATCTAACCAGCTATCGTCAGATATCGATCTTTTATCTTATGATCTGTGTCAATGGATCTATGATCTTTTTGAACTTGAACACTTGCACTAAGTGAGATTCTAATCAGAATTCGGGTTTTCTCAAGCCTCAAAAATGCAGACATTGAGCGAGTAATTTTGACGAGGATAGGCAATATAATTTTGAAATCTCTTGTCGCTTTTCTAAATCACCATTTGAAAAAACCGTTCGCTTGTTGTCTTTGTGTCCGACACCAGTAAAGTTATAGGTCTTCCCGCTCTTAAGCCTACTACCTGTAGTACAATTTTTTGTGACTTAATCTTAATTTTTTTTAGCTTTTTTTTTAGCTTTTATTTCAGCATTTGGGACTTGATTTTTCAAATCATCTTCAGCTTTTGATTTAAAAGATACGGGAGATTTTTTAAAAGAAAAAATAAATTGATTTGAGAAAAACGAATTTCATTTGAAAATTTGTAATACTTTAAATTTAATAAACGACTCACTTCTCGCTTTTCTAAATCACCATTTGCAAAATCCGTTCGCTTGTTGTTTTTGTGTCCGACACCTAATGTGACTGAATTACAGCCACTGTCCCCTTTGATCTTTTCAGTTAAAAATGAAATTTTATTCTAAAATTGGAATAAATTGGCTTTGAAAAAACATAAGCACAATTTAGATTTGTCAATACAATTTCATAAATTTGGCAAAAAAACTTATGTATGACCAAATTATATGCAATTAAAGATCTTTAAACCAAAATTTTAACTTATACATAAAAATATAAACAAGGAAAGCAGATTGTCAAAATATAAAATTGTCAAAGATTTGTTTTTCATTTACATTTTATAAGTTTATACAAAACTTTTTAAATACAAAATTTCCATTTATGATTTTATTCTTTTTCCATTAAAGTCCTTTCAGGAGTCCTTTTTTAGTTTTTCTTTCAATGTGTTGAATCTTTTCAATGTTAAAAGGATTATGTACTTATAATTTGTTTCACTGTTGAAAAAGTAAAATGTTATGTTGTTGTTGTTGTTTTTTTTTTCAAGAACTTGAAATAAAAACATAAAATTCAATGGAAATGTTGAAGTGAAATAAAAACCTAAATCTAAAGATGCTGAAAACTAAATTCCTAGGGTGGATTTTTTAGTAAAGAAATTTTCCAAAAATAAAAAAAAATCATTAGGACGTGCATACATAAACTATGTAGGAGTAAATTAATACAAGGAAATTTGTAAAATATAAATTTTTAAAATATAAGTAAAGAATTTCGTAATACTGTTCACCTTTAACAGATGTAAAAGTGACTTGGATAAAGATAATTTTGTATAGTGCGGTTTTTTTTTTGTAATATTTTTTGAGACTTGATGGTAAGCTGTAGTTTAAGCTGGGGGAAAATAAAATATGTTTTGTGTTATGACATTAATTTTAATAGGAGAGTTAAAGTCTTGTAATAATGTTTTAAAAATTGAATTTCTTTTAGAGAAAAAAAAGAGAATCTCTAATTTCTTTCCAAAAACCAAATTTGCATATTTAAAGTAAAAATTTTAATATTGTTAATTTATTTATATAAATTTTTATTATAAAGAAGTGTTGAATAAAATAACTTATAATATATATTAATTTATCAGGTATAATACTAATAAAGTGTATTTTATTTTCTTATGACCCAGTAACGAACTTCAAAAAATATATCCTAAAAGTATGCAATAATTTGGTTACTTTTATTGATTGCCTGAAATAACTCCGCAAAAAAAAATCTGCAAAACTCATAATGACAGAGTCAAAATTTTAGCATACCAAACTCTTGTTAGACCTGTCATGTCATATGCGGCACCCATTTGGTTCAACTTTAGTGCAAGTCTAATAGAGAGAATAAGAAAATTTGAACGAAAATGCATAAGAGCCTGCGGAAATCTACATAGAAAACTAAAAACAGACTACAAACATTTTTATTCCAATAAATGCTTGTATCGAAAAGCAAATATAAGAAGATTCGATAACTTTTTAATAAAAATTATACGTAATCATTTTGAAAGATCTATTAACACTTTAGAAAATGGTTAAATATCAAACATATTAAATATTATATTAAAAGCAGTTTAAAAACGGGTTTCAATGTCCCCGAACATTTTATTTATCTAGATTCCAAAAATATTCAAAACCATGAGCATGCCCCCTTATTATATCACTATAATTGACGGACTACATGCAAGTGCATAGAATATGATTTATATAATATTGAAACTAATTTATTAATAAAGGACATATTAAAAATGTCAAACATACATATATGTATATATTCTGGAAAAAGGGAATACCCTGACTTTGAACATAATTTTAAAATAACATATAAACGTATGCCAAATCCAACAATGAAACCTCTCCTATTTTAGTATATGTTATTTGTGTTTTCTTAGAAGATGAAATCTTAAAATAATTGAGAGTTTTTTTCATTTTAATTTTGAGATTATCTTAAATTTTTTTAGGATATTAATATTAGATTGATAGAATACTATTTATTATATTTTATTTAATTTTATCATACAATTATTATATTTGATCATAAAGGGGAATTGTAATGAAAATAACCTTTTTTTCAAAAATAAAAAAAATTATCATCTGTCAAAGAAATGAGCCCGTATACTCCCTCGGTTGATACGGCAGGTCATTAAAGCTTCCCCCAATTTCGATGCATATATTATGTATATATTTACACTTGAAAAAAATATGTAAATAATATTAATAAAAATGTAAAGATAAAGTATAGTTTTAATTAATAACAGTTAACATAAGAGTTAACACAGCTGTAAAAATTAACAGTTAGCACTGAATAGTTGAAATAACTGGTGCATCCATGTAAAATAACATTATCGCAAATGTTTGTTGCCTATATTTAAGGTTTTAAAATAATGTCATCTAGTTGTTCTCACAATTCCCTTATTCCAATATCGCTGTCCTCAAAAAAAAGAACTGAAATCTCTAAGCCCTGTATTTAAGTTGCTATAAGGTATATTTTCAATCTGAAAACGAAAAAATACAATTGCATTTATAAGCTTTTTAAATTTTTGAAACATAAATTCATACGGTTTCATACGGTACTAAAACCACCAACTCAATTTTTTCAAAATTTTTGACCTCTCATATCTTCTGAAAGGTTCTTCTGAAAGAATCTTCGATTTTGGAGAAAGTTAGAAATTGGGAATTTTAGTGAAAGTTGGATTTTCCGAAATTAGTACTAGTTAGTTAAAAATATTTTTTCGTCACGCCTCCTGTTTAGAACTGTAAGGAGCTCCAACATTATATTTTGCCATGTGTTAAAGATTTACTTTAAATTTAAAGGGAGTCCATAAAATTGAAGAAAGTGTCTTTTAATTTTAGACATTTATAAAAAAATTCCAAGAAAAATCCTAAATTTTAGAGGAAGGAACAATTTAAATTCTAAAACATCAAAATTTTTGGAAGGGGGGAGGTGGGGTTAGATTCTCGAGAATAACCATAAGTTTGCCTAGCAAAAATTTGGAAAAATTTCCCATTGATGTGCTATTACAACCTAAAAATTTGTCATTTTTATAAATCAGCAACTTAGTCAACACTGGTGAATTCCCAAAATTAAACTCAGTATGAAACACTATACAAATTTTAAAATGTGCTATTTCATAATCTATAGATTTTTCTCATCACTTATTTATCTTCCTTTTCAAATAATCTGTTCGAAAAAAATTATATTTTGAGAAACTTGTGGGTTGTTTTATTTCATGCTCCATTGTATTGCAGGTCATTATAACTTTAGTGTTTTTTTTTTTTTTTTTTAAATTGTTGCATTTTTAAAAATTATTACAATTTTGAGATTTTTTTTTTTTTTAGAATTTTCAAGGTTTTTCTTTTATTATTTTTTAAATTTAAAATAATTTCAGTTTTTTTTTTGAATTTTTTAAAATTAAATCGATATTTTTATCCATATATGAAATGTAATATTTGAATAGTTTTTTTTTATAATATTATATGTGGGTACTTTTAAATACATATGTTTGGTATAAAGTACCCACATACACCATATGTTGCATATATACATATATGAATGCCACAAAACTTTTTATAGAAAATTTGTACAGACATTTTTTTCTATTCGAAAAGTAAACATATAAAAAATAAAAAAAATTTTGAAATAGCTCTTCTTCAAATTTCGTTGCCTCCACCATTGAAATTTTCCAATTGAAAAGATTAAAAAAGAAAAAAAAATGATTATTATGATATATGTAGTGTAAAAGAAAAAATAGATTAGGAAGTACTACTCTGTTGCTGTAGGTCAAGGCAAGTGCATTTTGTTTTTTGAATAGTTTTTCAAATTTGTTTGGTGATAAAAAAAAAATTTAAACACCAGATGGAATTAATGGGTCTTAGTACTTTTTGGTGTTTATAAAACTTTTGAATGAATTATTAAATTAATTCTTCGTTCATACTGTGGAAATTTATAAACTTCTGTTTGGGGTTGATAGTTATAGAGCTTATCTCTGTCTAAGGAATGCAATTTCAATGAAGCTTGTGTCCGATATAAGATTGAGAGAAATTTACATGTTTGGGCTGGTGCACAATCGTTATCAACGAAGTTGATGAAGTCCTTAATTGTACCTTTCATTATAGCCCCGGATAATCTTTAATTTTCTTGATATAGGTAACGACAACAGTTCTATTGAATTGAAATTAACAATGCTTCTCTACAAACAATAACAAAGATAAGTTTAGAGCTCATTGCTACATTGAAGATATAGCTTGCAATATGAGCTCTGAACCTAGGTGAATTAAAACCCGTTATAATTTTTTCAAGATGAGAAATGATAAATGGTGAAAGTGCAACAAGAAATGGCCATGACCCATAAACAGATTAATTATTTAATTGATAAAGTTTCCTAAAAGTATGCAATAATTTGTTAACTTCGTAGCATAATACGGCTTTGAAAATTGTGGTTTTAAGTATATGCAAAAAAGAGCTCATTGCTCTAGTCCAGAGCTAATTGCTAGGCAGAATATTTTCCAAGGCTCTATACTCTGGTGGCCCTTGTATTAATTTGTAAAATTTCAAAAAGAAACCGCAGAAGCCGTTTTTTAATCTCCTAATATCCTGTTATAGCCCTAACCGTACTTAAATATAGTATTTTCTTTCACATCCTCTCCATCTAAACCTATACAATAACTGGGTGTAAAAAAATACGATGTCTCTTATCGTTCACGTAACGAAGGAGTTCAAATAAACACTTATCTTTTCGAAGAAAGTTTTATTAAGCGCTAGTTCGCTCTTAGATAACCTATAAAAGAAAGGTGTTAAATTCCCAAAGTGAAGATATTTGTCACGTAAATATGGTACTTATGACTTTTTATCTACTATTTTGAAAACTGTTCAAATATTTATAGAAATGACCATTCAATATTTTATTTTTACATTTTGTTTATTTTTTTTTATATCTAAATGGTTTTTTTCAAATTTTTAAGCGCTTCAAAGATTAAACGTGGTATTCTTAAGTAAATCATAAATTGCATATGGATTTTATTGAAAAATAATTATTATTTAAATACATGATATGAAAGTTAGTGGAAAAATTTTAGTATTTTTTTTTATGTAATAATTACTTTTGAAGGTTAGTCTGAAACTAGGTTTTATAAAAAAAATATGTTAAAACTAGTCTCTCTTTTTGTGGAGGTTTAGTGGAGGTGAATAAAATTTCCGAAATAAAATGATTTAAGGAGACATTACCTTGAAGTGAACGCAAGTTAACGCACTATAACACTATTTAAAGTAAAAGAAGAAAGTTGATGATTTATGAATCACAAAGAAAATCTCCGTCAAAGTTTGTAGTAAATTGTTCAGAACATTTAAGATTATAGTATATGCTACATTATGCTAAATATATGAAAGAAGAAAAAGGTATTTAAGTAAATTTTATAAAATAATACCGATTTTTCGGGAGTGTAACATAATTTCGGTTTAGTAAATTTTTTTTTTTTAAACCTCGCTCTTAGAAAATCTTGTTTTTTTTTAGGAAATTTCGCGTTTTTGTAAAACCTTGCATTAGAAATAGAAAATCTCGTTTACAAAATTTTGCTATTAAAAAATTCGTTGTTTATAGAAAATTCCGTTTTTAAGGATTTTAGAGTTGGATACAAAATAAGAATTATCAGCTTTTTCCAAAATATAAAAAAAAGGATTTTCTAAAACGAAATTCTCTAAAAACGAAATTTTGATTGAACCCCGATTATTCAGGTATTGAGAAGGTTTTTGATCAAAATTTACGCACATGATGAAATGTAATGCCAATACATCTGTAATGTCTATACAATATAGAAAAATGGTTTTTAAGCAATAGCTATAAAAACTAAGGTTTGTAACATTAGAAATAATTCTATTTAGTATAAACTGAAGGAATTTTTGTATTTGAGTTATAAATAAGGCTTTTCAATTATGTGGAAATGAATGCAAATGCTTTAAATTAAGGTAAACCAACTAAAGCTATAAAATGTTAAAATGTTCTAAATAGTGTAGTTCTTAATGATTTACCTCTACATATCTACTCCTAATCTATCATATTATTCGTTTTACAAAGTATTATTAATAATTTATAAGCCATTCATTTCGAATTTCCAAATTTTAGAAGAATATTTATCTCCAAATTCGGTTTCATTCATCTCCGATCTAAGATATTATAAAGAGAGTTTCACATAATCCAGTTTAGTAAATCCTTGTGTTTAAAAATATCGTTTAGAAAATATCGTTTTTAGAAAAATCTCATTTTTAATGATTTAAGATTATGGTACTAAATCAGAATTATGAGGCTTTTCAGGAATCTAAAGTTCTTTAAAAGTTCTTACAAGATTTTGTGAAAACGGGATTAAAAAAAATGACATTTAAACCCAGTTATAAAATTTTGTAATTTTCTTTAATATATAGTCTTATACTCTAAAGAATACTACGCTTTCACTTAATGTTAAATACTAAAAATGCTCTATTATTCAATTTTAATATTAATTTGAATGAATAAGTTCAAAAACCATCGAAGAGGCTTAAAAAATAAATTTCATTTTCAAGTTTTCCGAAAAAGAACTTTAATATGGCAACACTTGCTCTATGAAAGCATTATAAATGCACTTTTGGTTGAATACTCTTACAAAAAGCAGTCTGATTTTGTGTTTGTGTAATTCTTTCGTTTAAAAATATGAATCTCCTTATATTGAGGGGAAATAAATTTAAACAAGTGAAGAAACAGTCAGTCGGTGCAACCGACTTAGAAATACCCTACACCTATTTGGTTCAAATTTAAGGACATATTCATAAGTCATTTTAACACTATAAAAGCTGTTATTAATTTGATCGTAAGACATAGCTAACCAAATTAACTTTATAATACTAAAAACATTTTCTAATTACACTATCTATTAAAAAATATTACAAAATCTTACTAATTTATCTATTTAAAAATATTAAAAAACAAACAAACTTGAAATGAATGAAAATATATTTATTCCAATTCAATTACAAAATGAAAAAATTCTAATTGTTAAATTTTGTGATAAAAAGATAATCAAAGCATAATATATTTAATAATCCAAATTTTTAAAAATTGCAATTATTTTAAATGGTTAGTTTATATACCTAATAGAAAAGCTTATAAACGCAAAATATGCAATAAATGTACTTCTAAAATACAATTACAAATTTTGAACTTTTCATATAATTCATTTAAATATTCAAATAAATTTTACATAAATGCAGCAAGTACCTTTGAACATAGCTGAACCACTACAATTTAGTCCAGATTTCGGAGACACATAGGACATAGGAAATATATTCTTTGGCTTTGAAATTAAACTCGACCAGAACCATTTCGCATGGTACTTTCATTACTAGTAATCTAGAGTTTAAATTTCATCAAAATACCGGCATTATTTTTTGAGTTATGGTGTTTTTAAGATATATGTTTTTTAGTCCTTGAACTTGTCAAGGGTTCCAGAACCCGAAACCATGGTACGATTTCGCCGATATGCAGTCCCGTCATACTTTCAATACTAGTTAACCCTTGTATACAATTGGAACGTTCTATCTTAATTTTAAGTTACTAGTTTTATTAATTTCGATGATAAGCTTTTACACATTTGGGGGTCTTAGAGAGGTCCTGAACCACCACTCCAAATGATCCCAAATTAGGGGGGCACGGAAGAAATAGTAAAGAACACCCTGGGCCAAATTTGAAGCTTCTACATTTTTTTCAAGTTACTATTTTTGTTAATTTCGAAAATATGCTTTAAGGTCCTCGGATCTGAGTGGCTGGTCCCCGACCCACTAGTCCAATGGGGCTCAAATTTCAAAGACACTTACGCAATAGGAAGGGACACCCTGATACCAAATTTGGAGGTTATATCTTCATTGGTTTCGGAATTACGCTAGTTTGGCCTAAATTCGATCAAAAAGTTCTCAGTTCCGAACCCATTGTCCAATCCTCACCGTACGTAGTTACCGTCGTAGTTTCATTACCAATAACCTACAGCACAAATTTCATGAAGATAGACTCATTAGTTGTTGAGTTATCGTGATTTTTAATATATGTTCGTTATCCCTGACACCGACTAAAAGGTCCAGAATCCGAACCCATGGGCTGATTTCGCCCTTATACAGCCCGCGCTTTACTTATAGTACTAGTTAACCCTTGTACACAATTTGAACGGTCTATCTTAATTTTAAGTAACTATTTTTAGTAATTTCGATTATAAGCTTTTAAAACTTGGGAGGTCTGAGAGGGGTACTGAACCACCTCTCCAATTGATCCCAAATTAAGGGAACACGCAAGAGATAGTAAAGAACACCCTTGTGGCAAATTGGAAGCTTCTACATTTTTTCAAGTTGTTATCTTTATTAATTTTAAAGATATGCTTTAAGGTCTTCGGAAATGTGTGGCTGGTCCCCGACCCACTACTCCAATGGGGCCCAAATTCCCAAAACACTTAGGAAATAGGAAGGGACACCCTGATACCAAATTTGGAGGTTCCACCTTCATTGGTTTCGGAATTATGCTCGTTTGGCCTAAATTTGAACAAAAAGTTCTAGGTTCCGAACCCATGGTCCAATCCCGACCTTACGCAATCCCCGAAGTAGTTTCATTACTAGTAACCTACAGCACAAATTTGATGAAGATAGCGTCATTAGTTGTTGAGTTATCGTGATTTTTTATATATGTGCGTTAGCCCTTCGATCGATTAAAAGGTCCAGATTCCGAACCCATGGGCCGATTTCGCCCATATGCAATCCCCGCCGTACTTTCAGTCCTAGTAATCTACAGTTAAAATTTCATCAAGATAGCTCCATTATTTTTTGAGTTATCGTGCCTACGGACGGACGGACGGACGGACGGACGGACGGACGGACGGACGGACTGACGGACGGACGGACGGACATGGCTATATCGACTAAGGCGGTCACGCTGATCACAAATATATATACTTTTCCATATCTACCTCGCTTCCTTTAGGTGGTTACAAACACCATACCAAAGTTAATATACCCCTTTACCTATTCTATAGGTGTAGGGTATAAAAACCAACTCACGTACACTCACGTAAAGGAGTATTTCTTTCAGTTAGAATGCCGACAAATATTTGAACATTTAATTTACATAAGTTTTCCCAATAGAATAAAAAATATTAAAAAATAAAAGCTTATAAATAGGGGAAACCAAAATACTTAAAAAAAATTTTATCGCAAAAAAAAACACAAAATAAAATTTCCTCTCTAAAGCTTTTTTAAGCTCAAAGAAAACTTTGGCACACATTATAAAAGTTTTTAATAGGAGAAATAAGTTTAAATTTGTTTTTTTTTTTGTTGTTGTTTTTATTGTTGTTATGTTTCTGAAAATCCGACAACAAATTTTATGATGTGCAAACCGATGTAAATTTTTTATGGACTACTTTTTGTTGTGTTTTTTTTTTTGTTTTTAGATTTGTTGTTACTTAAAGCTTTTCATATTGAAAAACTTTTTGAAAAAATTTTTCTGTAGCATTGTAGAATTGTTATTGTAATTTTTTTTAGTATTATTTTTGTTTTAGATCTGAAGAAGAGAACATTTAGTAGTTTATGAGGTGAATTATGAATTATAAGAAGCGTTCGTAATGCATGTAAACTTTTATTATAAAATTATATTAGTTAAGTTAGGTGCATTGTGATGGAAGTTATTGAATATTAATAATGTTATTAAAAAATTTAGATTTATTAATTTATAGTATAGCTTTCAATCTTTTGTTGAATACTCTTATATTTGGGATATATTTTATATTGTTAGGAAGGCTATTAAAATTTTTACACCATGAAACATAGCTTCCACATTAGTCGGTAATGTTCCATACTTTTTGTATTATAATTATGAATTTGAGCATTTGTTAGTAGTTTTAAGATGCTTTTAATAATAATATTTGATAATTTGTAAATCGACTTACGGCTGTCACAAACAGCAGATAAGTTGCTATTAGAATACGGTTGAGTAGTCGGATAATCATATGGTTAACTACAAATAAACTAGGGATGCCAGAAGTAAACTGCAAAAAGCAAATGATAAATTATATCTTTGAACCAAAAAATGGAAATTTAAATTAAATGAACTATAATTAGTGCATATATATTTAATAAATAAACCTATTGAAAATCCTCCGGCCGTAAGATTAAATGGGGTAGATATTCCTTATTAAAAAAAAGCTAAATACCTAGGAATAACATTAGATGTCCAACTAAAATGGGAAGAGCATGTCAAATTGAAAAAACAAGAAATAGAACACAAGTATAGAATTACTAGATTAAAAATCCAGATTGCCAATAAAGTACACAATACAAAATTATATTTTGGTTATATAACAAAGTAATTAAAACTTTCTCGCTGTACGGCATACAACTTTGGGCCTGTGCAACATATTTAAAGAATTTTAAAATGTCAAAGTAAAGTGAATGCTCCCCAGTATTTTCGAAAGTCGACTTACATTGAGATCTAGAGATATAACATAGAAGCTATTACCCTATTTCAATAGAAGGCAAATTTCATAGAACTAAACCCCTCGAATTAGTGATAAAATCATATTTAAAGTGATCAGAGGTTTGTAGTTTCAGTAGATCATAAACAGTTAGCGCAAAATTGATGATTATTCTATCAAACAAATTTGAATATTTTAAAACAGGGCTGGTGTATTTATTGTATTGAAGTCTCACATATCTTCGGTTGCACGTAGATCTTTCAATGATTTCCACCAACCTTACCCCAGAAAATATAAAAATAGAAACATGGTCACATAAACAAAAAGTCTTTTACACAATTTTTATTGCACTATTTTCCTAATTGAATTAATTGAATTAATAACGAATGTGAGAAAAACCTTATACTTGCAATGAATAGTTAAAAAAAAAAACAATTTATTTTTATTTTGAACTTTTATTATTGTTTTTCGGCATTAAAGTTTAAAATTGCGCATGGATGTTTATTACTTATTTTCTATTTTATTTTTTTTGGATCATAGATAAATATTTGTATTTATAAGATACAAAAAAAGAGACAATTGCGAATAAACCGATTGAATTCTGTCAAGTTTTTATAAGAGGAATTTTCTAAAAAAAAAATTATAAGAAAAAAAAAAGAAAATAAGGAAAATATTTTTCGTTATATTTTTCATTTGATTTTCTTCTCCTTTTTTTTGTTTTTTTTTGGTTTTTTTTAAAGAGACTGAAAATTTATTTTACCTTTTACAATATTTTTAGTTTGCTGCGATATTCTTTAAAATACAGTTATTAATATATAAAGAAAATAATATAAAATTTTGTTTTTTTTTTACTCTGCTTTGACAAAAAAAAAAAAAAAAAAAAAATAAAAAAAAAATTAAAAAAAAAAAAAAGGAAAATAAAAATAAAAATGAATACTACAAAAGGAAATTAAATTGTATGAGCAAAAAAACAAACAAAAGAATTGTTAAAAAAACTTAAAAAAAATCAAAATCGGTCTCCCGAGTTCACGTGAAAATTCACTACTTTCCGTTTTCGGTATATTTGTTGTTTAAAAACAAATTTTCTCGGTTTTTCTTCATAACTTTTACTTCATATATATATATATATAAAATACACCTATATATTTAACTGCTGCTGCTGGAGAAATTGAATGAAAAAAACAACTACTTTATAAAAAAAAAAAAGTAACCAAATAACAGTTTTTCCAATGATTTGATTTTGAAAAGAAGTTCACAATAATTCGGTTAAAAACAAAGAAATAAAATTTTAAAATTTTATTAAAAAATATTTTTTTCTAAAAATTCGGTGGTTTAAATTAAAAAAAAAATTTAAAAAAAATATTTGTTCTATTTTTTCTATTCATTAAAAAAAAAATACAAAAAAAAAAATTATTAAAAATAAAAAAAAAAGTTAAATAATAAATAATTAAAAATAGAAAATTTAAATTTGCATTGCAAAAGTAAGAAGAAAAATTGAAATTGAAATTGAAATTGAAAAGCTTTAAAAAGTGAAAATTTTTTAAAAAATATTTCATAGAAAAACCAAAAAAAAATTGAAAAAAAAAAAAATTTTGATACAGGTGAGATTCTTTAATAAAAAATTGATTAAATCGAATCGAAGAATTTGTAATTTCGTTTTTTATATTAATAAATTGATTTAAATTGTGTCCAATTCTTTTGTTATTAAAATTTAAAAAAAAATTTTAAAAACTGGTGTGATCTCTATAAATAAATTAAAGAATTTCATTTAAAATCGCCTTTTAATTATAAAAATTCTAAATTTGTATGTAACTTCAAAATATATAAAAATATACCCCAGCATCGCATCTTATTAATATTACATATAAAATATAATTATAATTAAATAAAATCCTAAAATATAATTAAAAAATTAAATGAACACTTAAATCAGGATCAAGTATCAATCAATTAAAATCAATTAAAAAAAAAAAAACATATAAAAAATTTATTTAAACTAATTGAAATTGAAATTCTAATTATAAATTTGAAATTTTTTTGTTTTTTTTTTGTAAATTGAAAAAAAAAAAAAAAAAAACAACAAAAATCTGTGATTAAATTATTTACCTATTAATTAAAATTAATTAAAAAAAAAAAAAATAACAAAACACAAAGCAAATAAATTTATTTTGTATTAATTAACTATTATAATTAAAAAAAAAAAATTATTAATAATTACAAAAATTTCTAAAAAATTTAATTTAAAAAACAAAAGAACGTTGCACTATTAATAAATTAATATATGTATGTATGTATATATATTTCTTCTAAAATATTTGAAAAATCAATTTATTAAAAAATTTATAATTTATATCAAAAATATAATAATAAAAATTAAAAATCAATTAAATTACAAGGAGGAATTATTAATATTATTAATTTAATTAATATTAATATTATTAAATATATTACGATTTTTTTATATGTTATATGTTATTTATTTAAAGTGAAATTAAATTTTATTAGTTATTGTACTTAAGAATATTACAAAAATATAGAAAAATTCAAAAAAAATTATTTAATTTATATATTTATTTATCAAAGGAAATATTAAAATAAAGTATAATAAATTATTAATAATTTTCTATTAATAAAATTTTTTAATTGTGTTTTTTAACAAAAAAAAATTATTAATTGTTATTTAATATAATTTGTGTTTTATTGAATATTGTATAAATATATATATATTGGTTATTGAGTTATTAATAGTATATTAAAAGACCAATTTATTAATTAAATTTAATTATGAATTATCAATAAAATTACACTTAAAGAATATATTATTTAAATAAAATACAAACTTGAAATTGTTAATTAAAAATAAAAGCGAAATAAAAATATATATATATAAATATATAAATCCATATTATATATTAATATAAATAAATATATTATAAAAATAAGTATATAAATAAAAGTGCACAAATTGATTCCTACAAAAAATTGTATGTAATTTATGTATTTATCACACTCTAGTTTTTTGTTTTTTTTTTTAAATAAATATAATTAAATAAATTAAAAAAAATATATATATATATATACTAATTAAATTAATAGAAATTAATAAAATTCATTAATACATTTATAAAGTTTATTAATAAAATTATTAAAAAAAAATAAATAGGTAAATAAATCTAATAATTTCTTTTTATATATTTAATATTTGTTATATACTATCATATATAACTACTATATTTTATTTTGTGATATTAAAGAAAATATACATTTAAAAATTCATTAGAAAAAAAATTAAATAAATTGAAATAATATTTAATTAATTAAAATATTAATAAATTAATAAAAAAATATCGAGGAAATTTAGTGGCAAATTCTAAAATAAAATCGAAAATATTTGGAAATTAAAATTGATTTTTTTAAAAATTGTTGTTGCTGTTTACTAATACTCCTGTTTAATATAGTAAGAGCTGCTTCCTAGGCTGGGTCAAATTTAAGAAAATAATAAAACATACAAATTCATTAAATAATTAATAATTATTTTTATTCAAAAAAAAAAAAAAAAAAAAATTTATAGATAATTTTTTTTTATTTTGTTCTTGTTGTTTTATTTATGAAATAATTGTGCTTTTAATTTTTATCTAGGGATTTGTTGAATTTTTTATATATATATTTTGCAATATTAAAATAAATGAAGAATAAAATATCTTAAGAATATATATATATATATATGTATATAATAACAAAAAAATAAATCAACAAAAAAAAAAAATTCAAAGAAAACTACGACGACAACAACAACAACAATAATAATAGAATCAGCAACAATATAATATTTAAATTTAATTTTATTGTTTATATAAATTTAATATATAAAAAAAGTATATATATTTAATTTAAATATATATATAATATAAAAATTTACAAGATAACATATTTATATATATAATATACATAGGACAACAAATACAACAAATAGCAACAAAAAAAAATTAACAAAAAAATTATAAATGAAAAATAACAACAAATTTTCATAGTATACGAGGGTACGTAAATTTAAAAATAAAAATTTTAAATAAATTGTTTTTTTTTTTTATATAAAAAAAAAAAATTTCATAATATTAATAAATATATATTATATACATATATAGTATATATATATATATGTTTATATAGGTATTACATACATATAATTTTTTTTATAAAACAACTGCATAATGATATACATATTTAAATAATTTGATTTATAAAAGTATATAATATAAATTTTAATATATATATATATATATATATATTATTTTTACATTTGTGCATAATTATTCACATCACATATAAAATGGTGTTAATTAAATGTTTATTAATATACACATATCTACTATATAACTTAATATATTATTAAATAAATATAAATTTTATTTTAATTAATATAATAATTTTTTAAAAAATATGAATGAATATTAATGTGAATTGATTAAAATATTGTTGTTTTTTTTTTTTTTTTTGAGTTCCTCACAGAATTTAAATTAAATTATTAAAAATTTGTACAATATGCAATATATATATGTATATTAAATGTGCAGTTTAATATAAAAATATATTGTATTAATTATTTTAAAAAAGTATAAATTAAAATAAAAAAAAAAAAATATATTTTTTTAAAATATATACTTTTATTAAAGTAGTACTAGCCCCCGAAAATTTAGAAAACAAAAAATTGAAGGTAGATCTTGGGAATTTGTAACTGTTTTAATTTTTAAGTAAATTACGGGTGTAAGAAACTGTTCTTTTAATGCTTGAAAACTTTTGAGCTTAAATTATTGAAAATTATCATTTACCAAAATGTCATGGTATATCTTTCGCATTTAAAAGTGTTTTAATATAAAAGTAAATTGTTGAAATGAGTGACAGTTCTTCTTTCAGTTAATCTTAATCCAGCAATTTAATTTTATATTACAGCACTTTTAAATTTTTAAAGCAAAGATCCAAATAAATTAATTTTATTTGTAATCTTTGTTGAATTTAATTAAAAAAAAAAATGTTTATCTCTTAACAAGGATTGAACTCAGAGCTGTTTACACCCGAAGCTACTACGCTAACCATTGCACCATACAATTCTTATGAATTTATGGTCAGATTTCTAATATTAATGTATCACTAACTTACAGAATGAAAAATAAACCCATAGACACAGGCAAGTTAATATAAAAGTATATAATAATAGAATTGAAAATAATTAAATTTTTCCGTTTTTTTTAATTATGGAATGTAATATTTGTTGGAGATTCACCATATTTGAAACTTACTATGAAATAGGGATGAAAAACTATTAATAAGCCCTATTGACAGTTATAGAGATAAATAGTGATAATTACTTTTGCAAAGAGTTATTTTTTTTAGTAAGTTTAACTTCTCTACCTATGATAATGTCTCTCTTGAATCTTTAGTATAATAGCTAAATAATTAATTTTTTGTAACTTTGAAATGTAGAACGAATCATAAAGGTCTTTTGCCAGTTGTGCAGGATTAGTACAGGGACCTCTGAGTTTTTAATATTATTAATTTTAACTTTTGTGTAAGAAGTTATTTAAAATCATTTTATTAAAAATGTTAAAAAATATTCAAAAGTGTTTTATTTTAGAGGACACTTTTGGAGTTTTTTGGTACTAAACTTTAATTCGCATTATAATGCCTCAAGCTTATATACAGGGTGTTTCTTCATTAGTCCCCATATCTTGGAAACTAGGAAATGCCCATCTTCCTACTCATAAATCTGCCTACTCATGTGTACTCAAAAATCTGCCTACTCATAAATACCTTTGCAATGGTATATAGCAGTGCACTTAATTAGGAAACACCCTGTGTATATTATTTGACTTCTTAAAGTGATTAAATTATTATATGAGTGTTATTGTTCATATTTAGACTTTTTTTTAAATAAGTTAAAAATATAAAAACATATTATTTATGAATATATCTTAAAATATATTTGTGATCATATCCTTGGGATGTCCTTTTCTAGAGAACTAAAAGTAAGTTAAAAGTTCAATTAATAACTGCTGATCTATTTAAAAGTATCGATTTGTGATTCTAAAAGTTTAAAAATATCAAAAATATTGTATTGTCTATTATTTATCTAAAATCTAGTGCTAGTCCTTTTTTTTTGCTTTACCTACAGGAGTGTAGAACATCTGGGAAATTAAATTAGACTTGACTTCTGTGTAATGAATTATTATTTTAATATCGTTATTGTTGTTTTGATATAAGTGATAGCATATGCCGTCCTAACACATAGGCCTTGCGGCTTGCGGTTGTGCACTCACTGTGAATACTTTCTGTCAATTTGTAAGTAATATTATTTATTTTGTTTATATTGTATATTTTAAATTAAATTTGGTCACCATGGGGATTTTTCAATAATTTTTTTTCATTTTCAGTACGGGAATCGAACCCGCACCCCCACGTTTAGTAAACCAAATGCTCATCCATTAACCCATCGAGGCCTCTATTTTAATATTAGGAATTCATTAATTACTCAACTAAACTTATTTAATTATATTATAAGATACACAAGTATGAAGTATATTTATAATTTGCTGCAGTAACTAAAGACTTTATTGAGTAAGGTACGGAGTATTAATTCCTAATAATTTAATATTAATATTTAATAAAAAATCTATCATCATTAGACATTTGTTGCTCCATTTATTTGCAAGAGCATATTATATGTTTTGGAGAATGGCACCTCTTACATAGGAATAGAATATTTTTTCTATATTTAATTATTTATTTTGCAAGTTTAATGAACCTAACACAAACACTTAATATGTCAAAGTTAATTAATGTCAAAGAACATTAAAATATTTTTCAAAGAATTATTCATTGAAATTTAAAGCTATGTATAATATTAAATTAGTTTGAGAAGGAAGTTAAATACCTGCAATTACTTATATAATATGAAAATAGAATAATATTGTAAAATGTTCTTATATAACTTCTGATTATAATTTAATTTTAATAAAATTTTTAATAAATATTTAATTTTAATTAATATTAAATAACAGTTTATAAGTCCAAATATACGTGATAAAAAAACCTATCTTTACCTTTAAGAATGTTAAGTAATAGTTGAAAAAAAAGTTACCTATTGTGAATCCTTTTTATTTGTTTTTTTCGTCTATTAAATTTGTGTTTATGTGTGTTATATATATAAATATATTGTATATTTTATTTCATTACTACATATTTTTGTTATTGTTGTTTATCAATATTTTTTAATTTAATATTTATTTTGACTTCATATTTGACTTTCGTTAAAAATTTTCTTTTTAAACCTGTTAGGTAACAATTACTGTTATGAAGTATTTTTCTTTTAATATTGTGAGCAACAAAATAAAGTTTCGTTAAAAATTGTTTTTTTTTTTTTTGGTTTCGTTAAATATAAAAGCCTTTTTTTTTAATATTTTATAGTGAAGTTCTTTGGATTCTCTTTGTTGTTTTCTTTTATATAATTTAATATTGCAATTGAATTTTTAAAAATATTGACAAAAAGTAGAAAATAAATTAAAAAAAAATTCTCTTTAATATTAAATTTATTAAGAATTACATATTTAACTAATAAAGTTTCATTAAGTTTCCTAATTTAATATAAAACTTTATTTAGAATCTAAAAACCAAACTAAATTACGAAAATTAAACAGTGAAAGTCAAAACTAACAGGACTTATTTTGAATATTTTTTAAAATTTGTTTTTTAATAAATTGCAATCACAATGCAAAAATAACATAACAGAAAAAAAATCACACATACTTACACACAGATTGAAATTACATTACTATTAAATCCAATAAAGAACTGAGAGTTTCAAAATAAAAGAAAAAATAAAAACAACAACAAAAAAATAATAGAAAAACAAATGTGAGAGAGAAAATTTTAAAACATTTTTCTATTAGAAGTAAAAGAAGGAGTGAAGAGCGGAATTATATTTTAAAATTTAATTTAAAGTTTTATAAGGAATTTAAATAGGATTTTTTTTAATAATATATTTATTTAAATAATTTAATTTAAATTTAAAAAAATAGAAACACAAAATCATTCTACAACACAAACAAGTAACAAAATGCCAAAAAAAAATACGAAGAGAAACAATCAGAGAGAGAGAGTATTAAAATTGGATAAAAAAAAGAAAAATGGAGTTAATCGACTGCATTTAAAAAAAAAAACAAAAAAAGAAACAAAAACAAAATGAAACAAGAAAGCTTTCTGACCTCGACTTCAACAACATATGATATAAATGTATGTTTGTATGTAAATTAATATTGATATATATATATGCACCTATATATTCTAAAATATAAAAACTTATTTGAATATTATATTAAAAAAAATTTTTTTTTTGATTGTTTGTGAGGCTTAAATTGAACTTGTATTTATATTGTATTATTATGTTTGTATGTATTAGTAATAATATTGTTATAAATAATAAAAAAAAACAAAAAAAACACAATAACAAAAACAAAAGAAAACAGAAGAACAAAGAAAATTGAATTGAATTTTATAATATTATTATATGAGTATATAGGGAATGGTATCAGTAGTATTATAACAGTATCGATCGAAAGGATTTTTTATTTTTTTTTTTACTTTTATTTTCATATTCTATTGTTGTTGTTGTTTTTGTTATTGTTAGTGAAATAAAACAACCAGGTGTTGGTTGGTCTAGGTTCTTTTTTCTTATTGGTTTTTCTTGTTCTTGTTTTTTTCATTTTAATTTTAAGGACAAAATCGAAATAATAGAAAAAAAAACATATTTTTGTAACATTGTTAACGACAGAATTAAAAAAAAAAAACAAAAAAAAAAAAAAAAACAAGAAAATAAATATATGAAGAAAAGGACAAAAATACCTAATCATTGCACGCGATATTTTCTATTCGTGTTTTAGTTTTTTTTTTTACATTGAAATACAAAAAAACATGAACATGTATAGGTTATTATTAGTTTTTTTGTTTCATTTGATTGTTCTTTTGTTTGTTTTTTTTTTTTTATTTTTTTTTTTTTTAATTCACAATAGTAATAATTGAAATGAACTGAAATTTTTAGTGAGCTGCTACTCACTCATGTACTTAGGAAAAAAAAAATAAAATTGTAATTTAAAAAAAAAATCAATGTAAATATTTTTTTTGACATAATTCTGT
>CAUJBZ010000352.1:0-10016 GCA_963082915.1 Dolichopus griseipennis | reverse complement strand
ACTTTAAAAACAAATGAATTAAAAATGAGAGAAACAATTGCATATGTATAGTTAACAATTATTTTGTATATATATTTATATGTATATATTTTATACCTTATATACAAAAAAAAAATATCATTTATTATGTACCTACCTGTAAAATAAACTCCACTCTTTGTAGTTCTTAAATCAAATAAATTTTCTGATTTATTTTGGTTTTATTGATTTTATTCACCACATTTTAATTCATATTGTGGTGAATTTTAAAACATACCTATAATATTTTGCAGAAAACAAGTTTTAAAAATCGGTATCGGTCGATTTAAGAAAAGCCGTTATATTAATAAAAAAAAATTTTAAGAGATGAGAGAATTTTTTAACTTTGTAATTCTAATTGCCATTTATGCCAATTTCCAACTGTCATTTACGATGTAGACGAAATTTCTGCCGCAGAAATAATCAAAATTTGGAAAATTTATATTTATTTAGTAATTTTAAGAGATTTATTACAAAATTTTATATTTATGTTCTCATTTTTTAAATTATGCTCTAAATTTTTTTTTTTTAGCATTAATTATTATTTATTATAGATTTTAATAAGAATTTTAATATTAATGTTAATAGATATTATAAAAATATGAATTTTAAAATGAATAACAAGACTGAGTTTTTGCATTTTAATGATTTCATGCGTAATTAAAATTTGGAAATTCTTTTTAATTGGATAAAAGTAAAACAAAGTGTTAATTGTTGATTTTTATAAAAGAAAAAAAAAATATGAATTTTAATTAGAATTAAAATATAAGCCGTATTTAAGTTTTTAATTTAATTATTATGTATATATGTTATAAAGTTATTAAAATAATATTTTATGCTCATTATATTAAGAAAAAAAAATAGAGTAAATAATATTCCGTAACGTACCCTTAATAAAATTAAGGTACAATAAAATTTAAATTTTAAAAATAATAGAATAAGATATATCGAATAAAATCAAAAAGTATATTAATATCATCGATTAATTTCTTCTTAAGAACGTAAAATACTTTCTAACATGTTCCAGAGTACCGCCTTAAAGACGGTTTCTGAATGTTAAATTTCATTTTTGAAAAGATTTGGACCAATAACTCTATCAGACATAATTACACACCAAACAGTCTATCTGAGAGCGTTTAATTGTTGCTGACGCACTGCTTTCGGATTCTGTGTACCCTTAATTCGAAAATTCTGTTTATTGACATATAAATTTAAATGAAAATGTGCTTCATCGTTTAAGTTGGCGTTTTCTGTCTTACACTGAGTATAGTGTAATGGCATTATAAAATTTTGCGAAATTCTGTATTATCTGGAAAAAATATAAGAAAACTGTAAAAATGAAAAAATTATAAGCAAATTAAATCAGTCAAAGCTGGCCAACCCTGTAATTAAATAAAAGAAAATAAAATTTGTTTTATATATTGTTACCCTGACTTTTGTTGTGTAAGGTATATAAAAAATTATACACATTTCAGCTTAATGATAAAAGTTTTAAATTGATATTTTTTGTTGTTCTTTGTTATTGGAGATAGCATATGCCATCCTAGACCACACTTAGTCCTTGCAGCCTGTTTTGCAACCCACATTCCATACTTTCTATTGATTTATAAGTAATATTATTTGTTTTAAATTTAAATTATATTTGGTCACCTGTACCTAAATCGATTCCGCACCCCCTTGGTTATTACGCCAAATTCTTTCCCACCAAGGACCCTAAATATGATGGAATTAGTTTTATTTGACAGTTAATTTGAATTTTTTTAACACAATTTATTTATACACAAAATTTGTTAAAGATCATTAAGAATCTGTCGGATCTGTCTGTCTCTAGTGGGATCATATCATAAAGTAACATATATATAGAGTATTCACGTAGAACAAAATTCGTTAGTCATTTCTTTTTAAAAATCCCGTCCCATTTTACTCAATATCCCGTCCCATTTTTACTCAACACTCAAAATTAATTTTAAAACTCAAATATTTTTACATAAAAATTGAGAAGAATTTTTTTTAAGCTCTAGAAAAAAAAAAATTCTTCATAATTTGAGTATTATGATATTATATGAAGAATATGTATATGTATGTACATATTCACATATTTACATTTTTATGGATATTTTTATGAATGTTAAGAAAAATGTATGTGTGTACATATTTTTTTGTAAATGTCACTTTTTTTATGTGATATTTTTCTCTATTTTTTTTTTGATGTATTTTTTATGTATTCTTATTTTGATATTAAGAATTATAATCAATTTAATAAAGGCGCGCATTTTTAAAAGTGTCAAGTGTTTATTTTGTTACAAGTGTTTATTTTGTTATGAACATATTATTAAGTATTAAAATTTGAATTAAAAAAATTGAGGAACAAAATTTACATGTAAGTATTAATTTTTAAATTTTCTATTAGAATAAGTATTATATTTTAGACAAAAGCAATTAAAAAAGAAAAATAACATTCGCTACATGACAAGTTATCACTATTAAAGTAATTACATATTTTTACGAAATTTTTTTTTTTACAAAATTTGAATTTCCAGTTAAAAATTTTTTTTCATATCCCGCAAAATTTCGTGTAATTACGAGGTATAACTTGTCACATCATAGCTTATTGCTTTTACTATAGCTTTTCTCTAAATTTCATTGCATTTTTCTTATAACTTATCATGCAAGATGTTACATTAGAAATAGTAATCATAATAATATGTATGTACCTACATACATGTAAAAAAAAATTTGGATTATGAATTTTAAAAGATAAACTTAATTGCTACATGTATTTAGGAATAAAAAATATTTTACTCATGAAACACCTTGCATTTTTATACGTTCTAATTTTCTTCATCTGAAACAATGCGGTATATTTTTATAAAGCCATGTAAAAATTTTGTCTATTAATCTTCTGAAAAATATTATAATACTTTATGTCTTTTATGTAATAATCTTATGATTATTATGTATTTGATGTATTATTATAAAATAATAAACTTTTTTTTATAAATATACTTAAATTTGATTAAATTCTGAACATCAAATTCGGCCTGATAGATATATTCCGCATTGTCAGAAATATCTATTTTCTCTGCTTATTCCTTTTGTCATTCCTTCATTTTCTTTATGCATGTTTTAAATGAAGAATGTTTAAGGACGTAAAAGCAGATTACCGTAAGAATGGTACCCCTTGCATAGTGTGCAATAGAAGTAGACGTAATTTTGACGGTAGGCTGTATGAATTTCCAAAAGAGAAAAATTTATTCGAAATGTGGGTATCGGCATGTAGTGTAAGTATAGAAAATTTAAAAACAAAAAAATTATTTATTTGCGAAGACCATTTCGAGAAAAAATTTTTAGGGAGAAAACTAAAAAAGGGAGATTTTCCAAGTTTGTGTTTGCCACATAATAATATTGAAATCAATCCTATAACTCCACTATCTAATTTAAACTTTCAGTCAAAAGAGTTTTCAAATTTTAATAAAGAAAATATTTTTTCTAAAACATTTAATAATAACTCAAATATTAAAGTTTATAGTCAAAAAAATCTAGAAAATTTAAAAGTACCCTTAGAAAACATTCGAACGGTGTCTCCAAATGAATTGTCGATTAATTTTTGTAGGCATTGTTTAAAATTCCAAAAAAAAGAAAATTTTTATTTCAAAAAATTTTCCACATGTCATAAAACATTAGGTCATATAAAAAAAAAAAATGTTTATTTAAAAAAAAAAATTATGTCTTTAAAAATTCAGAATAGGAAATTACAATTAAAAATAAAAAAGGAAAAGCAGGATTCTTTATCTAATACAATTGATAGGCAGTCTCATTTAGCAAACGATGCCAAAACTTTTTTAAAAATGAATTTCAAAAATGGAAAGATATGGTCAAAAGATGAAAAAAAGGTAGCTTTAAATATACATTTTAGTTCTCCAAAAGATTATTTATTTTTAAAGAATGCGATAAAGTTAAATTTACCCCATTTTAGTTCCCTTAATAGGTGGATCCCTATTAAATATTTAAATGTAGGTCTTAATGAAAAGAATATTAATGAATTAGGGATTATATTTTCAAATAAAAATTCTCTTGAAAAGGAAGCAGTATTAGTTTTCGATGAAATTAGTATTAGAAGGGATCTTAACTATAATAGTGCATTGGATCAAATTAGTGGTTTTTCGGATTATAGCTTTAAAAGAACGAAAAGCGTTGCAAAATACGTTTGTGTTTTTCTCCTAAGGGGATTAGTACATAATTGGAAGTATGTTCTTAGTTTTTATGCCACAGAGAAGGGCATTAGTGGCGAAGATCTTAAAAACATTTTATATATTAATTTAGGTGCAGCTTTTAATTTAGGTATTAATGTTAGGGCCGTCATATGTGATCAGGGTGCTAATAATAGGAAGTGTTTTAATATGTTAGGCGTTTCAAAAACAAAACCCTTTTTTTATTTTAACTTCAATCAAGTAGAAAAAAAAATTTTTGCTCTTTACGATCCAGTGCATTTAATAAAATCGCTTCGCAACACCCTTCTTAAATATGACCTTAATACAGATGATGGTGAGGTTTCTTTTAAAATTATTCGTTGCCTCTATTTCCATGAACAAAATAATAATAGAAAAATGTGTCCCAAACTTTCAAAAAAACATATCTTTCCTAATTCATTTGAAAAAATGAATGTGCGATTGGCTACTCAAATTTTCAGTAATTCTGTTGCTGCTGCAATTAAAACTCTAGTTTCAACAAAAAAATTTACTGATAGGATTTCTTGTGCTGTATCAACAGCAAAATTTGTTTCAAAAATTAATAACTTATTTGATTGTCTCAATAGTAGGAAGTTATATGAAAAAAATCCATTTCGTGCAGCATTGCAGCAAGATAATCATATATCCAAATATCTTTTAGAAATGAAAAAATATTTTCAATTAATAAGGCCAATCACATCTAAAAAAGTTTATTGTATCGACGGTATGATACAAACTTTAACAGGCATTACGGAACTAACTTCCGAAATATTTTCAACTTATAATAAACACGAATGTTATTATTTACTGTTAGCTCATTTAAATCAGGATGTTTTAGAAAATTTATTTTCTTTGATTCGGTATAGAAATGGATGTAACAATAATCCTTCCGTCCATGAATTTAGTAATATTTTTGCAAAATTAATGTCGGTTAAGTTAATTAATTATAAATTTGAAAGCTCTAACTGTGAAGAAGATGACGCTGAATTTTTAAATATAGACGATTTAAAGGATTATCAATTAGAACAAGATGATTCGGATTCAAATGATCAAATTGATGACGATTTAACTAATTTAGTTAATAATTATTTAGAGGGATTTCAATCTAAAATTTTAGAGGATAATCAAACTGAAGAGTTAAATATTGTTTCAAATAACGCCGAAAGATACATTTGTGGCTACGTTATCTTTAAATTGATAAAAAAAATTTCTTGTGATCAATGTACTTCTTCATTTTTAAAAAATTCTAATGATATATTATTGCTTGATTCGGAGCAATTTATTTATCAAAAAAATTATAAAAATGAATCAGAAATCCTGAACTTGAAAGCTCCAACCGAAAAAATTTTCGAAATTACACAATTTCATATGAGCATATTTGATCACTATTTTTATGAAAATTATCATGAAAAAAATTTAAGGAAAAATATATTTTTATGTTGTTTAGAAGCCACAAAAAAATCTGATAAATATCCTACATGGTTTAGGGAAAATGCTGAATGCTACACGCATAAAATAAAGTTTTTAGAGTTACTAATTAATCTTTTGCTAAAAAAGCAAGCAAAATGGTTAAGGGAAAAGCTTTTAAAAAATGACGAAAAAAAAGCTGAGAGTAATCAAAGTAAAATTAAAATATTAAATGCATAACTTATTTTTAATATATTTCATAATATCCGTCTGTCTGTCTATTTGTCTGTTTATTTCCGTCCGTCTGTCTGCATATGTTTGTACGTCTGTCTGTCTATTTGTCTGTTTATTTCTGTCCGTCTGTCTGCATATGTTTGTACGTCTGTCTGTCTATTTGTCTGTTGTTTAAAAATTTTTTCTCATTATAGATTTAGCAAATAAATTTTTGTATGTAATTTGTAATACTTATTTATTAAAATAATTTTAATTTTTTGAATAATTTACTTGATACCTATATTATTTTCTTTTCATGAACGAGAAAATTGGATGAACACGATTGAAGTACCTAATCATAATATAATTTTGTAAATATGGAATGTAAATAACTAAATTTAAGTTAATGAATATTTTTGTTTGTTTTCGATAATTTTTTTTAGTCAATGAATTGTTTTGTTTTGTTTATACCTATGTATATATTTTATATTATATTTTTTTTTTGCTATAAGGGTTTTTTATGCCGAATGGAATATAAAATATTAAAGCTTTTTTATATATTTTTCAATAATGTAATGCAATACTTATTCCATTTGGCTTTTTCCTTTATTAACTAACTTAAGAATTAATAATAAAACAGAATTATTTAAAAAAATATTGAAATTTTATTAAATTTTATATTTTAACCTTTCATGTCCATTTAAATTTTAAAAAAAAAAATTTGAGTCAATCAAAATAACGAACTAAATTCTTCTTAAACGTAAAATTCTTATATATACTTATTAAAATGATAAGATTATTTATGATTTTACAAGCCATACAACTTTTAATAATAAGCTTGTCTGTCGCACATTCATTCAACATTAATATCAAAAGTTACAAATAATAAATATGAAAATAAATTTTTCTATTTTGATTTACAAGAAGAACGAAAAATACACTTAGCTGTTTTAATTTCATATTTCACACATGCATCAATAAAAGATGTAAAATCTCTATTTAGTTTTTTTAATTTCAAATCAAAGTAACGAAAAAAAAGTAAAAAGACCTTAAATATTTTATATGTGTTAATATACCTATACACTATGCATGCAGTATAGATTTAGCTTTTCATACTTTTATATGGAATAAGAAGAATAATGTATAAAAATAAATATGTATGTATGTATGTATGTATATACCCTTCATATAGTTTTTTAAAGGTATATTAATAAATACTAACAAGAAATTGAGAAGAATTTTTTTTTATTTATGAGTTTAAAAACAAATTATTCTCAATTTTTAAGTAAAAATAGTTGTTATGAGAATAATTTTTGAGTACTGAGTAAAAACGAAAAATATTTTTTAAAAAAATTGGTAAAAAAATTTTACTCTACGTGAATACTCTATATTATATGTTACTTTATGATCATATCTAATAAAAAATAAAGTGTATATTACAATAATTTAATAATAACTTCAAATGTCAAATCGGAAAAAAATTAATATTATCGGGCAATATTACTATTATGGTACTATAAATAAATAAATAAATAAATAATCATAAAGCTCATTATAATTTTCTAATTATTCTTCATAAATCGCAAAACTGACAAAGGCCCAGAACTAAAGTTAAGTTACTGTGTTTACATATATATATCAATTTACATTTAGATGTATATTACATTACATATAAATATATCAATTTTTAAATATGGAATGCATAAATTTCAAAATTCATACATATTTGTATACCATTCTTTATATGTCAAAGTCAAAAACCATATGTTTGCGATAAAAAGAGTTACCATACTTAAAGTCGTTAAGAGGTACCACATCACTTACAATTTATACTGAATAATAATCATATACGAAAGATTAAAAATCCAAAAAACGTATTATGAAAATAAAATAATAATCACTCAATTCTATAATACCTTTTGTTTAAATACATTTTATCACAGTCAAATTAACTTATCATATATTCATTTTACTAACAAAAATATTACATTTTAAGTGAAAACTATTATTTGTAACGCTCGTGCAGAGGTGTCATAAAAATTAATGAGAAGATTTACGGTTAAATCTAAAAAATAAAAAAAAATATGAAAATTTTTCTTTAAATTTTCTTTTTAATTAATAATTAAATATTTACTGTTATAAATAATATTCAATAATCTAAATTTATTTTTTAAAACTTAACGTTTGTTAAGTTTGATGCTAAACAATTTCTAATATCAACTTGTTTTTGTTTTTTCCAAAATGAGGAAAAATCGGTATAGTCAATATTTTATTTGATCTTTTGATGTTTTATTTAGTATAAAACGATTTTAAAATTAAAATCCCAGATTTATAAAATACGATAATAATCGTATATATTTCTTGTTTTAAATCTTAATTAAATTTGGAATTGAAGCGTATCGAAAATGCATATAAAACTGTGTACATATATGTCATTTTGGAAAACTCCAAACTAATTTTCAAAAAGTGCCTAAAAGTAGTCTTGAACTTCAACTGGTTTAATCAATAAGTATTTATATAAAACCAGGGGCCTATTGCACCAACCACTTATGACTAATCCAATAATCGTTTTTTGATAAGTGATCAGATTTTACTAATCAAACTCTATTGAGTTCTTATTATTTTCTCTTGGAGCAATAAATATTTATCTAAAAAATGAATATATGATTATTTTATTATTAAACATAGCTTATGGAAATTCGTTTGTTATGCACATGTCGTGATTATGGAACCATATTGCATCCAATATGTTTCCTAAAGTTGGTACGACTTAATTTAAGAAGAATATTAACATCTTTTTCCTCAATATACCTCCAAATTTTGACAATCCTCCATAATCCTAAATTCCCAAATAACCTCCCCACAATCCTAAAATCCTTCCATATTCCCATCCCTGTAACCAAACTGTACATTTGTATCACAGCTTCCTTCTTAAAGTTTGGTTCAAAAAGCGTGCGGTTTTGGTACGTTAAAATCGCACACTATCCAAAGAAATACTGCGCAGTTTCAATGGGTAGCTTTTGAGCGTTCCATGCCTTCGAAAAAAAAAAAAAAAAACATTGGTTGGTGCAATTGGGCCCTGCTATATCAACTTATCAAAGTTTCCCAGGTTAGTACCGAGTCTAAATGTTGGATTCAATACAAAAAGCACAAGAAGTTTTAGAAGATATAAGATTTTTTAATTTCGACTACAGAGTCATTTTTCAAAACAATTAAAATGGAAGTTGAATGCAAAATTTTGTGAGATTGTGAAAATGGAAAATTTTATAAATTATAAATTTGAGAAAACTTAAAAAGAAAAACTGAAAGAAAATCGAAAGATAATATAAAAATTTTTCATTTTCATTTATAAGATGTTGACAATATAATTGGTTTTGTATTATAATTATTTTTCATTCTATTTTACTTAATTTTTTTTTTTTTTTAATTTGTAATTTTAGTAAATTAATAGTTTAAATGAGTAAATTTGTAAATATATATAATTATTTTAACTATATATAATTATTAATCATTTGTTTTTTAAAAAAAGAAATTGAAACTAAAAAAAAATTAATTTAATATAAATTGTCATTTAAAATTATCTGGTTTTTAAAAAGTTAAGTGTAGATAATAAAAAAATTTTCTGAATTAATTCCAATTTAAAGACTTCTTAATGGATAAAGCTAAAAGATAGTGTACGTGATAATTATAAAACAGTCAATGATAAGTCTAATTAAATTTGTCATCGTCATTATTTAAATCAAAAGTTCATACTTACAACCATTGGAATAAAGTAATTAAGACATCGTCCTTTCACTTCTGATCGACTTCTGAAAAAATTATTATTTGATTAGTAATAAGAGGTGGTGCAATATAGGTTCAAGAATAATGTACAGAGTGTTTCCTACTTAAGTACACTGCTATATACCACTGTATAGGTACTTATGAGTATGGGGGCGCAGTTTTTGTATGAAGGCTAAGCTAGGCCTCTCCTAGTTTCCACGATATGGAGGCTTAAATGAAATTTCAATATTATTTTTGAATTTTTATAATTTTACTCTTAACTCTGTTTCTTGACTACTTATGAAAGTTCTGTAAAATTTATTCGAAAGAAATAAAAATAAGAAAGAAATCCTCTTTTAAACAAGCACAGCAAGTTTGCTATCTTTC
>CAUJBZ010000351.1:0-21137 GCA_963082915.1 Dolichopus griseipennis | reverse complement strand
GGAGGAAACTGGTTGGATTTCAATAATGACGGCTATTTCATAAAAACGAATTTGTGAAAATTTCAAAATCCTAACTCCTTTATTTTTTGAATGTCGTGCGGACTAACGAACAAACACATATACATAAATCATAAATCGATTTGCTTTTCCAATACGCGTTTAAAAATGGGAATGAGTATTTTAAGTTTTACAACCTTGAATTGTTTATTATTTATATTTTAATCATTCTAAGAAATCTAAAAATTTGAATTCAAATAAGTTCCTACACAATTCATATATAATTTAATATTATCTTTGCCAATTATTATGCATATTTATTATTTAAGTATATAGGAAACCTTTATTTTAAAACAAAGTTTTTAAATATTATAATTCTTCCGTTTTTAAACTTTATAAACTTGGTCTTAGTTTATTCTTAAGAATGTCAGCTTGCAACTGAACTTAACTGGTTTAATCTGGTTTAATTCTCCTTGACTTATAAATCTTATGAAATAGTAATATTTTGATTCTTTCTTATAAAAGTTGGATTTTTGTTCTATGGGTATATTAAATTTGCTATTACGTTTGTGACTCAATACTTTTGAGTTGAATAAAAGGAAAATGAGGAAGAAAGAAGGTAGATGAAGAAGGTGTCTGATTAGATCTTGAATTATGCATAAAAATAAGAAAATTGTATAGAAGTTTTTCAAACCTCCTATATCTAGAACCAATAATGTAATAAAAACATTTTTTTTATTTAGAATTTATTATGATTTAAAAAAAAAACTAATAATATGAAATTTATACCAAAAGTGGGTCAAATAGTTTAAAACAAATAAACAAATGTGTATAAGCTATTTGTAAAGTTCTGATAAAATGCTAGTTGGTAGTTTTAGTTTTATAATTTGATACATATTATACAAAAATAGGTATATAATTCTTAACTCCTTATCATTCTTAAAATAGTCAATTTGAGTTTTTTAAGATAGTCTAAATTTTAACCACCATCAATTTATTATACTTTAATTACATTAATTGGTATCTTATAGCATTTTTTTTTTAATTTAACTATGTAATTTGTCAAAATTCTATAATATAATTAAAATTTTTTTTTGAAAATGTGCTAAAAAAAACCCGGAAAAGTAGTTTTTTAATTTAAAAAATTTGAAGATAGGATATTGCTAATCCATAATTTTTTTACAGCATTTTATATTTTATAAAAGCCAGAGTGACCTAAGCCAGATAATGAAAGTAAGGCCAATTTGGTACTAACAAAAATGGCTTAGGCCAAAAAAAAAATGACAGGGATACAATCGAACCTTTTCAATTATGTATATAAGGCCATTCTACAACTAATACTAATTCGATTAATGCAAACAAAACCAAATTTTTTTGTCATGAGGATTAGAATTAGACCACTTTGCTTCTGATCCCCTGATATATGTACATTCTGAAACGCTTAACTTTGCGTTAAATTTTTAAAGCAATTATAAGTGTAGATACAATATTTTCAATTTGATATATGTAGATATAATAGAAAATTAGATAACGGTAGGTTACTTAGGTTACTGTTACTTTTATTTTTAGCTTCCTCTAACTTTATTATTAGCTACCTTTGTATTTTTGACACGACTTCAAATTTTCCACATTATTCTTTAGAAAATATTCTAAAATTCCAGATTTTGAAGTTTGATAAGTAGGTAGAAAAGCATGTTTTCACAAATCAAACTAATGTTTTTTATGTATTTTACCACTTTTACATTCAAAAGTACTTACCTACATTGTGCTAATTTCGAACTGGTTAATTAAAAAAATCTTGAGTGCATATTTACTACTTTGACAGCAAGGTAAGTACAATTCAATTCGAGCTAACTGGATTTGTACGTACCTACAAACCTTCTTTAATTTACTAAAAAAAAGTTTTACAAGCTTTTTCACTAAGTTTAAATGCCTGTTGATTTTGCATTTTCTTGTACCTATTATTTCTTGTAAAATAACGAATAAATTACAAAATAATATTTTTTATTATAACTCATAAATTTAAAATTAGTTTTAACATTTTAATTTTTAAATAACTTTTAAATTCAAAATAAGAACAAGATTTTGTCGTTCAAAAAACAAATGTTTTATACAAATTTAATTTTTATTATATAATTATGTATATCAGTGTATAACAATTGCTTATCAAAGACAAGAACCGTTTTTGTATAACAAGTATAGTTTCCCAAAAAAAATAAAAATTTATTTATCTAAGTTTTCCTACCGTTCTCGTATAACAAATAAACTGTTCCGTAATTCGTATAAAAGAACTGTACCCAGCAAATCAATATTTCTATCTCTTTTATACACATTATTATTTGTATTTATTCCAAATTGATTACAATTTACGTTGTCTAACTGTCATTTCAATTCAATTTGTGTTTACAAAACAAAACAATGCATTATAAAAAATGGCAAGTTAATATGTGTGTAAATTGTGATAACTGTATTCGTTTTTGAATCAGCTTGAATGTGTGATGTGTATGCATACTGTCAAGTCAATTGTCATTTGTTTTGTTAACTGTGTTTGTTTTTTGTGCATAAAAATGCTGAATAGGGGAAATTTTCATTAAAAATCATTCAAAAAAATTTATTTGGAGTTGTATAGTATGAATGTATATATGTGAATGAAAGAGATATACATATAGAAAATAAACAAAGTTAAGAAGAAAAAAATGGAATGGAAAATATAAAACAAAAACAATTTAAATTTTTAAACTGTACTTATTACGTACTGGTTACTGGATTTCCTTGCATACAAAAACAAAACTTGCAAAGTAAACAAATTTAACTGAACTTAAACAACAGTGTTGCATGAGTAATGAGTATATAAAGTTGTTAATCTTTTTTTTTTTAGCCAGCAGTACCAGAGTTTATCGATTAATATTAAGAAAATGTGTCAGATGTGAGATAATCAGATAATATGAAAATAGCCTAAAAAAGTCAAATCTAAATTCATTCTATTTTAATCAAATTACTTTAAAATGTAGAATGTATATACATATTTCAAATTCTATTTCAAACACTATTTTTTTGTTATTTATGTAGCATTTGAAATAAACAAAAATTGTATAACAAAAGATTATAAAATAAACCTCCTTAAAATTTCGTGAACTATATTTTCAAATAGTTTCATATATTCGCATTTTTTTTCAAAGTCCGACACTTTTAAAGTTAAAACTGATATTATGTGCCAAAAATAAAATCAACATAAATTTTGACTTTTTTTACGAATTTTATAGCAACTTTCATTATTACACTTTGATTGTACTTACATAAATTAATACTTTTTTATGACATTTCTTAAATATAAACAGCCTTTATAAATTTTAATAGTCTTAGATGTATTAATTGTATATGTAGATGTTTCGACTTTTTTACACAAAGCTATTTCTAACTGACCAAATGACGTAGTGATAAAGACGCCGCCTTTCATGCAGTGTTGCGATATTGAGGGATTTTTCCCATATTATGGGAATTTGAAGGAAAAAAAAGTTAAAAAAGGGAAAAGGGAAATTAACGAAAATATATGGGAAGTTGAAAATATATGGCAATTTATTGACAGTTGTTCATACAAAAAAAATTTTAGAATTAAAGTAGCCTTTAAAAAATTTAAAAGTCATTTGTCACGTCATAGTTTTATTGTTGCTGCTATATTGCTTGTTGCTATCGAATATTTTTTTTACATAAAAGCATTTCAATTGTCAAATGTCAATTGTCATTTATTGTTGCTAATTGCTATCGAATTTCTTTTGTGTTTTTGAATTTAAGACGCTCGGTTAAAATTTAATTTCGAGAAAGTTCACTTTCAGCAATATGTTCAATTAGAACGGACTTTAAAAGTAACAACATAGACTGTATTAATTTTAAACCAGAACAAGATCATTTTAAATTATTTAATGCTTCAATTTATAATTCGAATTAAAATAATTACTTCTTTTCTTAATTTTTTTAAATTTGAATATGGACTTAATATATTTATAAGACTTAATATAATAATAATAAGACTTAATATATAAAATTAAAAAGTCTTAATATAGATTTTTTATATTATTTTGTTTTGTTTTGAATTTGTTTGAATTTGTTTTTTGTTTTATTTTTAATTCAAAGGAGTCTAATATATTTAATATATTTATTATTTTGTTATTAATAAAAATAAAATTTTAATTTTGATTAATAAAATTTAATATTTTATTGAAAATAAGTTTTATTTATTCGTGGGATTTTTTGTGGGATTTTTTTAATTGTTTTGTGGGAAAATCTAAGGGAAAAGGTTCAATTTGTGGGAATTTTAAAAATCTAAATATCGCAACACTGCTTTCATGTCGAAAGATTCGGATTCAATCCTCGACACATCGACCTCGGTCACATCGACCTCGATCGACAAAACAACCTCGGTCACATCATATCCAATAAAATTATATAATTATATCGTAATATAAGATAAGATAAATCTTAAATATAAAAATTTAAATAACTTTTGTGTAGGATAATAGATGGCGCATAAAATTAACATATATGTATTCATGTATTCATAATCTTATACAATACCAACAGCTGTGTAATCAACGTCTTAATGAACATAACGATTAGAGAAACTAAAGCCTACTTAGTCTAAATAAATTTTCAATTTCCCTTAAGAAGTGGAAAAGGGATAAAAAAAAATCTTTCTAAGTGTCAAAAACTTATTTTGCTTTTAAATAGCAGTAATGCACAACACATGGTATTCGATAAAATTTTTTTGAGATTTCACAGACTTGCCAAAACTAAAACATAATTTTAATTGCAAAATTTACCATAAAATATGTTGTTATGTATTTTTAATATAAGAATTAAATTTTTTGATTGAAAACTTTTAGCCAAACTTTAACTCTGAGAGCGTTAGAGTTCGTGTTTCAAAAGTTTAATTTGAGTACTTTTCTTCTAAGGCTGGGGTGAGCTCTTTTAATTTCCTTTGAGCATAAATCTTGGTTTTTATCAGCAAATTTTTGTGGATATTTTTAAATTTAGAAAGACTTAAATGTTAGAAGAATAATCTACTCAAAAAAAAAGAAAATAATTAATTAATTAATTCTTTATTTATTTGTTCTATCTTACATGCTTATCTTATACTTTAATTATTATATAGAGGTCGGTTTTCACCTTACAGCTAAAATATACAATTTATTATTTTTTATTTCATACATTAATTGATACAACCTCATTATTTTTAAGAGGAAAGGAACTTTTCAATTTTCACCTCTTTAAATCTTTGTTAACTTATAACTTGATTGCTATGCCTTAGAAAAAGAGAATAGAATGTTTTTTCCTTATACCTAAATTTAATAGCAAAATTTTGACAGCTAAAAAATTTACATAACCTTTTTTTTTACATTTATAGGTATTTGGAACTTTTCCCATTTAAATAATCGAAATTTTTTATATTCATCTCTTTTACATTTACAACATTTTTGTATTTTATGCTATGCTCTTAATTAAATTTCTTAAGATATGTCGATTAAATGAATTGAAAACCAGCATTTAACTTAAATTTGGTGAAATTTATTAAAAATAAAATAAACTAATACCCAAAAAACAAATAATTTAATATTAAATTATTGTCACGCCTCTGATCCAAACCCAATATTTTATAACACAACAATATTATTGTATTATTGGCAACACTTTTTTTATTTTATTGTATACAAAAAAAAACAAAAGTCAAAACGTCATAACAAAAATTTCTCCATAAGAGAAAATTATTTTCAGCACACAGAATTCAGCCAGGCAGCAGCAATAAAATTAAAAACCACTTTTTATGAATTTATTTTCTTTTGAGCATTCAACAGTGTCGGTTTGTCTTAAAAAAAAAATAAAAGAATTATTAAACGGGCGCGAAATCGTGGTGCATTCAAAATTAATATGAATTGTTTTTAATTTATTATTTTTTTATTTTAAATTTTTTTTCTATATTAAAATTGAAATTTGAAATGGAATTTTAAGTTATATAATATAAAATTTTATTTTAAAATAAAAATGAATAAAAGTGTGCTAAAATTTATTTAAAAAAAAAAAATAGAATCTTAAGAAAGTTTTCTTTTAATATAAAAATCTGATCAAAAAAAAAATAAGATTATGTTCGTTCAAAGAATTTAAGAAAGAAATCGTATTTGTTTTTTATTTTTTCTTATTTTTGTTTTAATTTTTGTTTTTGTAATTTTTTAACACAAATACATACATATATAAAAAAAAAAAATTTACAAAATTAATAATATAAAAGGAATCAAATAAAAAAAAAAGAATTTTTTAAAAGAACGTCATTTAATTTTACACTATACTATTTATTTGTTAGGGGAATGAAATTGTGTATTTTGAAGTTTGAAGTAAATGTGAAATAGTTACAAATTGTTGTTGTTGTTTTATTTTAATATAAAAATTATTTTTTATATAAGAAAGAGGGAAACCATCCTTCCATGGCAGATGATTAATTTTTTAAAAATTGTGGAAGGACAAGATTTTTGTTTTTTTTTTTATTATTATTACATACAGATTACATATTTACAAAATTATGTACATATACATATACATAATAATATTTTTAAATAAAAATTAACAAAAAAATAACAATTAATTTTTCCTAAATTTTAAAAATTTATAAAAAAAAAAAACTTTTAAAAAAAAAAATAAAAATTTTAAATGTCAAATATTTACAAAATATAAAAAATAAGAATTTTTGAAATTTTTTAACTTTAAGTTAAAAAATTTACAAGAATTAAAAATTTAAAATATACATAATATAATATTTATACTTAGTGAAAATTAAAAATAAGTATTTAATATATAATTAATAAATAAAAGTATATAAAATTATTTTTAAATTGCATACCCTAGTACCCTAGTAAATACCCTAGTCTTGTAATAAAGTGTGTGGACTGTGGTTTTATTCATTGAAAATTATTTTTTTTTGTATTAAAAACACAAAAAAAAAACAAGGTTTTTTAAAAAGAAAATCAAAAACAAATAAAAAAAAAAAAAGATTTATTTTTTTTTTTATAAATTCAACTGAATGTGCAATGGAGAATGCAGCAGATGCAAATAAAATAAAAAATGAAAAGGATTTTAATATTATAAATAAAAAGGATAAAAAACGTCATACTTGGCATATACAGGATTGCTATTTAAATTTGTAAGTTTTTATATATATGTATATATGTATGTAATGGCAAATATATATTGTACATATTATACTAACAATATATATAATATAATTACTTATGTAACCAAGTAGGGTATAGTATAGGTACATAAGTATGTGCATTTTATGTAAGCACTAAGCATAGTTAGGTTTATATATAAAAGTGCATTTTACATATATATATATATAGTAATATACTTATTTATAATTTATTCATTTTTGATACTTAATTTTGATAAATATGTAATTAAGTACTTTGTGCTCAAAAAGAAAAAAACAAAATAACATTTTAGTTTAAAAATTAAGCACGTACCTATGCCTTTGGTTTCTAAAATTTTTCTACTTAAAGAGTACTTTTATACCTATTTAGATAAATTTTAACATACAAATCTACATACTTATATACAATTTATATTACTAAACATTAAGTAGAATAACAAATGCAAAAAATTGTTTTTAAAATTATACTTAGGGATATAAAATGAGAATATGAGGTTAATTCATAAGGGGGCATCTGATAAATTATTGTAAAAATTTTGTAGTAAATTGATTTTTGCTTTTACGTTTTTGAAAATCTAGGTTTTTAGTGTTTTTTTAATTTTTATTTTGAATTTTGTTCTATAAATATTTCATAAATTGTGAATAAGTGATTACATGCATTGCACAAATAGTAAATGGTTATTTTATGACTTATATAATCACCCCTATTCTAAATTCCCTCGTACGGCTACGTCGGATCGGATATAATCTACGAAAAAGTAATTCTCAATTTCGACTTAACGCTACGAAAAGTGAAAAAATCTACGAAAGAAATGTTCATTCGTAGCATATTCGTATTTCATATATTAAATTTTTTTAAGGGTAAATCAAAATATTAAAGAAATGTTATGAAATATCTTACTATAGGTATCTTATTTATAATTAATCTTAAAATACTTTTTTCTCAAAATAATATTCAAAAATTATTAGATAGCTAAGCTACCTACTACAAATTTTAAAACAATAAACATCTTTCTAATTAAAAAAAATGAATTCAAACGTCAAAGTTGCCATTGCAAATTTAATTTTCTACGAGGGTATTTAGAATCACTAAAGTTCTCTATTACACCTACGATATTTCTTTTTTTGGATCATTCTTAAAAGCATTAAATCTTCTAAAACTTCAATATCATCGATATCCATTTTACAAAATTTAAAGAAAAAAAAAAATTAAAAATAATACCAAAATTAAAAACGCTATTTTTTATATAAAATCACTATTCAAAATAGATTTTTTGACAAATTAAAAATGGTACGCGCGTATCGATTTCGGCGTATTGTACGTCATACGTCGTACGCATTTGATTAGGTAAGACCGTAAAACTTTTTTTTCGTAGTGTAGCCAATTTTTCGTAGAAAGTCTACGAGGAAATTTAGAATAGGTGTGAAAATTTCTTTTCATATATCTTATATAATATGCAATAAAATGTTCTATGTTTTAGTACTAACATACTTATATAATTTTCAATATGATGTTATCAAGTATTACAAAAACAAATACCTATAACAAATGCAAGAGAATTTAAGGAAGATGAACCAAAAGGTTGAAACTGTACTAAAAAATAGTCAATTCAGTTTACTGTATATTAGGATTACACAAAGTAAAAGTTTAGTTTTAAATAAATAGTTTTTTGCAACAACAAGGGAGTTTTTTTTTAAATTGAAGATAGTTCAGTATGTAGGTACTTAAATGCAAAATAAAACCATTCTTATCAGTATGTGGATATTAAATTTCCCCTAAGTAGTAGATATTCGATCAATACCTACAAAAATTGAAAAAAGATACTTTTCCAGGAAAAAATAGAATAATTATTTACCTATGTTTCATATGTTATAATTTCCCTATTATTGCGTTCGTTCATTAAGGAAGAATTCTTTTATTAACTAACTTATAACAAAACAACAACAATTTTATAACTTCAATTGCATTATTATCATTATCTATTTACTATTACACAAATTACAAATGCATTCACAGATTTTGAATTATATGAATTATAAAAATACATAAACCTACCTACTGTAATATTTTAAGTTTTTAATAGTGTATACCTTTAATACAGATTATAGATGAACTATTTACTTGTGATTTAACTATGGTATTTATTGTACTAATAGTTACTGTCAGGTTAAGCAAAAGGTCAAAAGCACCTAAAAACGTGTAAATTTTTAATTTTTATTTAAAAAACAAATTCTTTTAAAAAAATGTAGTTCGGTAGTAGGTATATATTTAATAGAATTAGGTGAACTAAATATATAATTTTAAATTTGTAAAATCCGGAAGTCAGTAGATAAACGTAATTTTTATATTCTTTTTTTTTAAATAAATAAGTATGTAAGTACTTAGTGATAAGCTAAATATATACTTATTTAGAAATGTACTTTGATTTGCTTTTTATATACATTATCAAATGTTGGTTTAACTAAATACATATAAATTTAAACTTGTTTTAAACTTGATTTTAAAATATTTGTTTTTTGAAAGAAATTTTTAAGAAAAATTTTTAAGTATAGGTATGGAATATAAAATTTACATATTTAACTAAGTATGTATATATATATATATATACTTATGTAGTTTTCGTTTAATCAATGATATAATACCATAAATTAAAGATAATAGGAAGAGGGACAAATCCACATTTACTTACATTCTCCTAATCAACGAAATAAAACTTTTTCAATTTATTTAGGCCTGGTCCCTCGCATTAACTACTTACTAATTGGATAAGTTTTTATTCCATCAAAATTATATTAAACAATAAGTAACTTAATTAAGTTTAAAATAATCAGTTAAGGTTGATTAGGTAAATGCACTTATCAAAAAAAATTATGATTTTATCAGTGATAAGTATACTGCCGTCTGAAGAAAGAAAGTTGTTTCTAACATTTTCTTGGTTTTAGGTAATTTAACTTTTAGTGTTTTATATTCGCGTATCGCTATGTTGAACTATTTTTTGAATTTTTGAAAAAAAAATATGTTAAATAAAGAAAAGCATTTTTTTGAACTTACTAGAGATAAGATAGTACTTATTAGGCGTTCATAGTTAGCTTGGACATACGACTTTTTTGCTAAGCAATACTAGATTTATTGAATTATTAAAGCTTAGACATAGATGCGACTTAGAGGTAGATGCGACATATTAATTATTAGTTTTAAATGAATTTGCAACGAGATATGTGACATTTTTTCTTAGTACAAAGTTGTGAGACATTTATCTGATGTCAAATATTCCATTTTCCCGAAAATTTGCTTTTGGCGCTTACGACTTTTTTTTCCTTAGCACGGCACTATAGTTGTTGGTGGTTGGTTCTTATTGATGGCAATTATTAATATTTTTGAAATAAAAATATAATAAATTTATTTGCCATACTCTGGTTATAATTTTCGATGTTGGATTCGAGGTTATTACATATAAATTACTTCTTCCTGCAAAACCTGCAAATCTTAAAATTTTTTTACTATACTTCAGCACATTTTAAATTTTATTTGCTTAATTTTTAAGATTCTTCAGATTCCAAGCGGTTTTTAATTTTATATTTTGTTTTTCAACTCTAAATTTGGTTAAGAATAGGTATATTAAAGGTTAAACTAATGTTTAAAAATAAGTTTTTTCCTAATACTTAAGATACTTAAGTAGTAAAATCCTTTTTTTTTTTTGAATAAATTGAGTAGTTACTTTAGGTACATATAATATGAATGAATTCATTTATCATTTTTTGACAATTCTTTAAAAAGTTTTTTTTATATATAAGTATCTAGGAATAATGTAGGACTTGAATATTATTATAATATACCTATTTATTTCCTGAATTTATATTTCCTAAGTATACAAAAAAAATTGGATCTTCCTAAATATATATACATATATATATTTATATATACAACAAAAATTTGAAAAAAAATGTTAATAATAAAGAACAATACTTACTAAGAGATATATAAATACTTAAGTTTACTTTAGTTATGGGGGAAACTTTCTTAAAACCTTCCTTTTAATATTCTTTTTGTTGACGTCAGCTCTTTAAATTTTGGTCTTTAGTATGGTAGTATTAACCTTTTTTGATTTTTAATTTAGTGGTCCTTATTTTGTTTAGTTAGTATTCCTTTTATTGAGTCTCTCATGAGACATGAGACATGCCATGACATAAGTTTCTTTTTTATTAATGTTTTTACCCTTAAATAGTTGTACTTATGTAAGTAAGTATGTATAGTTATTGCATACTTGTGTATAAATTTTAAAATCGAAGAAATTATCAATTACTTTTAAAGAATAACATTTTATCAAATAGTAACTTAAGTATAAGTAACTATGTAACTATACCTATTTAAATATTTTCAAAATAAATTTAAAATAACATTCAATCATTAAATATTTAATTTATTTAAGTATTTACTTAGGTATTCCATCTTAGAATAACATTAAAAATATTTAATTACAGATATTTAAAACTTTTTCAATTTATTAAATACATAATTTATAATGCTTACTTTTAAGTACAAAAGTACTCATTTAAATAAATATCTATTTTCACTCTTTTAAATTAAAAACATCGGTTCCTTCTAAATTCTTTGTAAACTTTTTAGGGGTGTTGAATAATAGATTAGAAATGATTTTCTTTGATTAAATAAATTGTTTATTTATTTTTAAATTAAAAAATGATTATACAACACGGATTTTTATATATTTTTAAACAATTTATTCTATGATCAGAATTAGATTAAAAGTACGTGTTCGTGATAGATACAATTACTTACTTATATAACTAAAGAAAGTAGTTATATTTATATAACTATATGTATTTTAATATATTATATAACATTAAGAATTTTCTTTTTTTATCTTCCAAAAATTTTATTTGCAATTGACTTTCAATTGAAAAAAGAATATGTACTTATCCGAAAACTGTAAATAAAAGCAGATTATATATTATAAATATATAAGTAAGTACTTATGTGTATTAATATAACCTTAAAAAAACAGATGATTACATAACTAGTTGAATATATTTATTTCGAAATATATATTTACAGGAAATGCTTGTATACCTATTTTCGAATCAATAGTACAATTTTCATTTTATTTTTTTTTTTGAAAAATACTTTATTTAGAATCCAACTTTTATTTTTAATCTGTGGGTTTTAGTAAGGTTTAGGTACGTTTTTTCGAATCTTAAAATCATAGTTTAACAAAACGTCGTTGCTTTTTTTGAGGAATGGTTTGTTTTAATGAGAAAATGGTAAATCTAAATTTTATTTCATATAGGAAAAGTATATATATATATACTTATAAATAAACAGGGGTGATTCACTTAAGAGTACAAATATTTCAGGAAGTTGTTCCTCTTACTGAAACTTGAAAAAATCGTATTGGAAGGATATTGGAACACGAAAGCACCCTTATGCGCGACACCCTATATAAAATCTGGAAAAAGCTAATTCTTTGGTATTGCATTTTTCTTCAATTAGAATCTCTTATTATATTTATATTTGGGAATCGATTACTATAGAAGTACCATAGAAGTACCAGTATAGATCCAGGATTTGCAAAGAAGAGATGCATCTTCATTTAACACAACATTGTTGAGTTAAACTTCATTATTGGTATTCCAAAAGCAATAAGTACCGAGTACTTATAATTAGTTCCTTAATTTTTTTCGATTAGAATTTAATAACAAATTAATTATGTAGCACTGTGTAGACACATTAAGCTCTAAGAGTACTAGACATAAGGTAGACACATTAGAGACATTAAAAATATTCTGGAGAAATCATGTAATATAATTTTTAAATTAACTGTAAGAGCCCCTTCTAATTAATCTAAATCGTATTTACTAAAAAAAAAAATAAGTAATTTAAAAAAACCTAGATTCTGAAAACCTAGATTTTAATATTCAAACATAATTGAGTGGCGCTTCCGCATTTTTGTTTAATTAAACTTTATAGCCTTGTTTCACCTCTCTGTGTATTGAATCGTCCTTTCATACCTCAAAATAGTTAAAATACACAATATACTTGATTAATTTTTGTTTTTTTTTTTGTTTATTCATTTTTTTTTTTTAATTTTCTGATTTTTTTATGTCCTTCAATTTCTATTAAAAAAAAAAAAAAGGAGAGGAAATCAATTATCCTTGCCATTGGCGCGGAATTATCACAAAAAATTGAAATTGAATACTTGATATTTATTTTTTTTGGTTTTGTTTTTTCTATTCTTTCTTTTCTTTCAAAATTAAATACAAAATATATTCACAACTTAAAACATCTGTAGTTTAAGATATCTGGTTGAAAAGTCCTTAAATATACATATTTGAAAAATGGTAGGTAAGTATGTGTGTTGAAAAAATAAAACAAATAACAGACAAAACCCACGCGCTATTAAGGATTAAAGAACATGCACATATAAATTATATTTTATATAGGTTATTATATACACAAGTATATATATAATAAAAGTGTGCCTACGTCAATACATTTATTTGTACATATATATATAAGTATTCATACATACCCACTATTAAAAATAAATCCTATAAGAATTTTAATAAATAAAAAAAATAAGAAAAACAATATCAAATACTTGAACTTATCCATTAATACTTGATAATATTCACGAATGTTTATTGCTTACTTTTGTTTCTTGTTTTTGGTTTTTTGATATATATATATATATATATATATATATATATATATATATATATATAATATCAAACTTATAATATATATATACATATATATACAAAAGTTTAGTGTGACTTTATAAATTTATGTTTGTTAATTTTTTGCATTAAAAATTCAAGTACACAGATAAATAAATATAGGTACATAATAAAGTATATATATATAACTATCTACATATTCATAGGAATAAGTACATCATTTTTATATCATTGATAAATAAAAACCACATTTCAAATACCTTTAAAGTAGGAAGCATCTGAAGCATCATGTATTAAAGTAATCTAACTAAGTAAAGTACTTAGTATAATTTTTATATTTGGATGTGTTTTCTTCTAGAACTATAAATCCTGAATGCGAAGACTTAAGATAATGAGTGATTACATTTAGTTGAACTTCACCAAAATTTATTTGTACTTAAACTTATCAAATAGCGAAGATTTTAAAATACTTAAATAAAGTATTTAGTTACTTTTAAAGTACAGTTATATTAAGTCCTAAGTTAGTTAAGTACTGAAGAATTTTATAATTTTACATCAGTGAAGAAGGGTCTTCTTGTAGAAAGCTAATTACAAAAAATAGCCCTTGAGCAATCTTCAAAATTATATAGAACAATTACTTAAACGTACTAGGTACTTTTCAAAGGTAATGTAATTAATAATTAATTTTGTTTTATAAAAGTATCTAGAGTAATTGCCAAATTAGTGACTAACTATACAAATATAGTTTTAGGTCACTATGAACTTTTGTTGTTCCAAATTCCTAAATAGAAAAAACTAATCGATTTCATTTGAACATTTATCAGAAAAATAAAATAATTACTTAGGTACTTATTTAAAACTATAATGAAATTTCCAAGTACGTTTCCAAGGAAACCATTACTATTAGTATTTTGATGTAATCTTCTAAATGCCGAAAATGTATTTAACTTTTTATTTTTATAACTTTTCAACTGTTAATATTCACCAGGTATTTACCTTATAGCCATTTAAGAAGAATAAATCCTAGTTAGCATAGGTAAATAAAATTAGCATATCACTTTCTTATACCACCAAAATTTTAACTTGACAAGAACCTCATCCTTTTCATATAATTTTTTTCAAAAGAAAAAAGCCAAAAAAATTTTTTGAAAAAACTTTTCTATAATTTTCTATTTTTATCATCTATACATAAAGGTAAAAAATGAAATACAGGAATATTCTAAGTAGTTAAATAGAAAAAAGTTTATTTAAATATTTTTTTCTTTCAAATTCTCAGAAAAAATTAATAAAATCAACTGTGAATTGACTTTTTTTTCATTTCTGTATCTTATAAATAAAAACCCGAAAAAATGTCCCGTAATATATGAGGAAGTACAGTTATTTTTGGTTATTCCTTTAAAGAAAGTCGTAGAATCAACTTTTAAGATTATTTTTGTACTTCGTGTCTGTCTTTATGTTTTTTATTCCTTTTCCACTCCTTTAAGGAGTTTAGAGCATTCACCAAGTCATTGAACTAGGCTCTAGTTTCTTCAATCATTATATTCACTAAGCCGTTGATTACTCGGCTATAGCTATTGAATAACATTATGAATACACAAATGCTTGTTACCCATCTTTCACAAGAATTATATAAATATCTAAATTTAATTTTAATATCTAAATTAAAAAAGATAAATTGTTGCTGTTGCTGCTGCTGATTAGCGTGCCCTATGTTATGTTAAGTGTTATTTGTACAATAAAGTACGTAAAATATTATTTCTACTCGTTAATTTAGTGTTTGAATAGTGTTTAGTGAAATGATTCTAACATTTACTTATATATTTCTAATGTAATATTTACATACATAAACATAACATGAAAAAAAAACATTATACATTAAACAATGTTAATTTAAATGTTCAATTATAACAAATTTATTTTCCTTCTAATCTAATATATAATAAAAGGCTAGAAACTGCTAGTAATTGACGTGCTGTTTTTGTCAAATTATTACTTAGTAAAGAGAGTATTAGTAACCCATATTTTTTATTAGATACGATCTGATCGCAGTTTGAACGCTAGGGATTCCACTTAAAAGTTCGGAGTCTTAACCTCTACATCTTTGGTCAGATCTCTACCCCATAGGGCTGATGAACAACTTCTATATTTTAGAAATACCTTATCTTAAAACATAAGTAGTCGGTTTAATTTTTTTTAAATTATAAGCATAATTACTTCTAAGAATGTTCAGAATGACCTATTTATATTACATACTTATATACATATATAGATAGTACATAATTAACTTACGTATGCTCATATATATTTTATACTAAATAATTATTTTTAAATAAGTCTTATATAATTATAGTACTTAAGTACTTATATAAAAAAAAACCCTTTAATATTTTTGACCTCATTGTCTAAAATTTGAACATGTGCCATGCAAACAACGATTTTAAGAAATTGGAGAAATAACAGATATTTTTTTTTTTTAATTCATGCGTTCAAGCATTTTTTATTTTATATTCATTTCAAGCTCATTATATATTTATAAAAAAAAATTCTTAGAATAATATCAAATATATATACTTTTATATATTTACTTAATATACATAAGGTAAAACACCCAACTACCGACAGTTTAGTAGCTTAAATAGACAAATATTCGAACATTTTTCTTTTTTTATACTTAAAACATGAAGTTTTCTATTTATTTGATATCTTAGTTATTAATAGTTAAAATTATATAATTAGAATTAATTTTTTCCAGGTAAATAATTAATTATAACAATTTTTATTGTTATACTTCTGTTTCCTATTACCGACAGCAATTTTTCCGTTGGCCCCATTTACCAACAAAAATAGATCCAATTACCGTCAAAATGAAATTCTATGATTTATAAATAAATTAATTGGCCTTTATTTCTGATTACATAAAACTAATATACATAAGATTAATGAAAATAAAAAAAATTGCATTCTTTGTTAAATAATAAATAATAACTAAAAAGAAAAAACAATAAAAAGCACATTCTTTGGCAATAATAAAATATATAACTAGGTATTTAACTTTTTTAAATAAAACGTTTAATTTTATTTCGTCAATCTCGGAATAACATTCCAGGACAAGACCCGGAAAGGATTCGCCTTCGTAGTTAACTATGACATAATCGCCACAGTCAAATGTTTTTGATATAATTACTTTTTTAATATCTTTGCAATTTTTCAAGAGTTTCTTGCGCTTTCTTTCTGCAACTTCCTTCTCTTTATTTTCTTTATTTCTTTTTTGTGTTCGAAGATGATTTATGAATTCGCTAGAAGTCACCACAGCTGGAGTAATTTTTTTGCAGATCCTAGTGCTGGCGTTTTTAATTGGAGGTTCTGGCCAATGAAGAGCTTTTTTAAATGGCGTCGGGTAATCGTTGTTAACGTTTTATTATTGTAATTTTCTTTTAGTGGTGTTATATTATTAATCGCTTTCGGTGATGGTTTTGGATCATCTTTCTTTTCGTTGTCAGCTATCTGAACTGACCCATCATCTAAGACGTCAAGATCAATAATATCCCCTCCACTAAACCAGAAACTTTCGTCAAAATTGAGACTTTTGTCATCTGGAACTTTCCTTTGCAAATTCTCTTTTTTGTCCTTTTCACTATACCAAAATTCGAATAAACTTTTGTGTTGAAGATCACCAACCCAACAAGTTGAACTTCGAAATTGTTCAAGCAAATTTGGAGGAAGTCTACTCTCTAGATTTTCAAAGAAATTGTCATCTGAAAGTTTTGAAGAATTAGTTGGTACTTTATATATTGTAATAAAATTATTATAATTATACCTGAACTATTAATATTTCTACGGAATGTAGTCGTAATGCTTTTAGTTTCATCCACCTGTCTTAATAATTTTTTATAATCAATGGCATTTGGATCAAAAGGATAAATCCCAGTTGTTCTGAACGAGTTTTTGATTGTTGATGGTTTTGCACCATTTTGCAAACATTTTGCTAACAATGGGGCAAAATTCTCTTTGTCAAGTTTTTTTCCATTATTAATCCACCTGTAGTTGTGAACTGCGTTTTTCCATTCAGCCTTGAGTGGATGAAAGAGTCCAACATCACAGGGTTGCAACATGTGTGTTGCATTTGGAAAAAGAGCCACTAAAATAATTTTATTATTTTCACAAAATTCGGATAATGGAAGAGTTATATGAGATGAATGGCCATCAACAAACAAAATAACAGGTAATTTTATTTGTTTTTCAATAATCCATGGATTCAATACATTTGTTATGTACTCGAAAAAAGTTTGTGCGGTCATCCATCCGTTATCTGATATTCCAACTCCCCACGATTGAGGCATTTTCCTTACTATTTGGTGAGGAATCCGTTTATAGGCAAATAAAACCATCGGTGGAGCCAAGTCGCCACATGCTCTTATTGTTACTAAAACTGTAATGCACTCCTTCTCGTCATTAGCAATTCTGGAGTAAACTTGTTTTGCCCCTTTTTTGACCAAAACGGACTTTTCTTTTGGTGCAAGAAAAAATGCCGTCTCATCGCAGTTAAATATTCTTGTGGAATCCGACATCACTTCCATAAAATTATTTTCATTTAAGTAGGTTTGGATCTTCCCAAACCAGTTGCGAATATTTAATTCGGTTAAATTAGACCGAGTTGCCGTCAAGTTTTGTGAAACACGCTGAGTTAAATCAGGGTGCCTTTTTAGGAAACAAAGTAACCATTTTTTACCTGGCCTTCCTCCGGTAAAATTGTTACTTCTGTTTAATTTTTTCGTTAGTTCTGCAACTGAATCCAGCAATTGTGTTTTCGTTACTGGAAACCCCAACTCTGCTAATTTCATAATCCATTTCACCAAAAGCAACTCTTCATCATGCGTAAGAATTGTTGATGGGCCCGGCTTTGCACCAATCGCATATTTCCCTGCCAATCTATCAATTAAAGTCGTTCTTGGCACACCAAATTGCTTACTAGCGCCACTTACACTGGACCCTTTTTTCACTAATTCAATGGCCTTCTCCATAGCATCTTTTCCATATTGAAATTTTTTTCCCGATTTTGACATGACTGAAAAATTTTATAAAAAAGGAATCTTATTACCGACAATTGCACCCATTATCGTCATCACAATAAATATCATTATTTAAGTAGTTCAGGACATTTATTTTTAAAATTTGAAACTAACGGAGTATTCTAAATTTTATTATTTAAAATTAAAAGTTAAAATCAATATGTTTTTTTAATTAATAGTTTTAAAATATTGTATTTAATTTAATTGCCTTTTTCCCCTTTTACCGTCACACAAAATCCCCTATCACCGACACTTTATATTTGTGAAGTGATTTATAACAATAAAAATGTCAAATTCTCATGACGGTAATTGGTCCCAAACATATTCAGTAAACGTTTTCCACTTTTACATATTAAAAAGTTGTTAAAACGTTTTAATTTATTTAAAATAACACATAACTTTAATACTCTATTACCGACAGGTGTGTCGGTAGTTGGAGTTAACTAGATAAACTAGTTACCCAATTATCGACACATATATATTATGATTTTAACCTCATAACTTTAAATAATTTGTAATTAAAAGTTAAAAAATAATTTTTAGAATATACTAATTAAAATTTTGAACTATTCTCATCATAAAAATCGAAAGAATTTCAATAAAAATACAAAAAATAAATTCTTACCTTTGTTTAGAAATTTTGTTACCCGTCTTAAAAAATGTACTATTACTCACAACCGCAACAATAACAATGAGATTTTTTACAGAATTTACAATGAATAATTTAGAACACGTGCACGATCATGTTCAAAATACATTTAAAAATAAAAAACACTTATTTTTAAATCAACATTTCTAACGGTTTGCTTATTTTTTAATTATAAAGTTAATATTGTCGGTAGTTGGGTTCTGTCGGTGGTGGGTGCTCTTACCTTATCTGTTATTATATAAAATATGTTTTACTTTCTACACTTATATGTAAAAAGATACCTTCAAGCTAAAAAACAAAACTAAAAAAAAAATATTAAATTATCTTTTTGTCTATACACGCATACATCTTTAGAATACAATAAAACCTTGACCCTGTTCACGAGCTTTACTCTCATATTTCCATACTCAATTTTTTAATAAATTATTTTATTTTGAATAAGTAATTTTCTTAAAATTTTTTTCTGATTATCATCCCTTAAAAATTCATATTCTTTCTCCAGTTCCATATTTTAAATTCTGTTGAGGTTAAGCTGTCTGTTTATTGGATTTTTGTAGACATAAAGACATTAGGTTATATTGTAGAAATATTCAACAATTGCGAATACATATTTAATGATTTTGGGTGCTGTGGGACGAAATGGAATTTTTAAGTATAGATGATGATTATTTTGTTGGTTTCTATAGAAAATTTTGATAAGTAAGTTAGTTTTGCTTTGTTAGATTTCATTAGTTGTTATTTGATGTACTTATATTAAAGATCCTTAAAAGTTTTAAAAACGTGTTGTAAAACACCAGGAATAACCAATACAGTTAAGACCCCAATCTAACTGTGCACCCAAAAGTATATTGTAATTCAAACTCTTAATTCAAAATTTGAAGCTAACTCTTAAAAGTACAAATTCGCCTCAAAGGTATTGACACTACATATAACTATGCCTGGACTGTACTTGGAGTCAAAGTTAGAAGGCCCGGATCATTCACTTAAAACAACTAACCTGGGACAATTGGTTACCCGTACTCAATAAGTTTTTCAAAAAATAAGGGAAAGTCAAAGAGATTGGAAGCTTCTATGAGGGCAATATTCGAAGTTTCTTATGACACTACATGTAACTAAACAATGAACCATCGAACCTTGGACAATCACCAACACTCAATAAGTTTTTCAAAAATTAAGGGAACTCAAACAGATTGGAAGCTTCTATGAGATAGAGATTCAAAGCTTCGTATGACTTAACATATAACTAAGTAGGTGCTCCTGGGAATCACGATAATGGGGATCGCATCAGCCACTTAAACCAATGAACCATCGAACCTTGGACAATCACCAATACTCAATGAGTTTTTTTTTAAAAATTAAGGAAAACTCAGAAATTCGAAGATTCCATAAGAGAATGTATGAAAGCTTCTTAAAACAATTAAACTTATGCATAATGATCCGACTATTTCCACATATTAGTGTTAAATAGGTTCCCATTGCTCCAAACTGCAAAATCTTATTCAATCCACCTGAAAAGAAAATAAGTACTTAA
>CAUJBZ010000350.1:0-19933 GCA_963082915.1 Dolichopus griseipennis | reverse complement strand
AATACGCATATGAGATGCATATGAGGTAAACTAAAGTAAAATGCAAAAGTATTGAATTAATTTGATTGAAAAAAAAATTATTTTTTTAATTCTCTGTATAACAGTCGAGTATATTATTTACTTTTTATATATATGATAAAATATATATTGTAGAGGTCGAATGATTATAATACCTAATTGCTGCTTTTAATATGGCAGCAATTAATACTTTTTTAAAAACCATTTTACTCAATTATTAAAGTAGATAAAATATATTTAATTATATTCAATTCTTTTTAACATGAAGTATTGTTTTAAAAGAAGGATTAATTTAAATATACATTTATTAAATTTAAAATAATTTTTTAATTTATTCTATAGGTATTATTACATTATATAGAAATACCATGTATATCAATTGTATAAGTACGATGCCTACTTTTTAGATTGTATAAATTTTTTTTTATTGTTTTATATATATGTGTGTAAAAAATATTATATTAAATATTTTTTACACACATATTTATTATTTATAAAAATTGCCAATTCAAAGCCTTGGTAGTATAGAAACCATTTGACAATTGATTTGGAATCCAGTTAAAAACTAAATTCTTCCAAAATTATTTATAACCTATTTTCCTAACCTATATGTACCTATACCTCGCTATAGTTCTATTTTCCAAATATATAACTATGATTCCAAACTATTTTATTGTCAAGATGGTGCAACACATGTTATGGAAATTCTTTTGTCATGTGCTAATCGCAGATTTTGAACCATATTCCATCAAATGTGTTCCCTCAAGTTGGTAATGTATATGTGAACGACTTAATTAAATTTAAGAAGAATCCTGACATTTATATATCTTGAAAAATATGTAGAGCCGGAATGATGTAGAATACGCAGGCTTACATCATTTAGTTAGCAAAAATTTTGCAATTTAAAATGAAGTAATAAACATAGAGTTACGTAGAAATAATATTTTTTAATTGAAATTCATTGTAACTAGAGAGTGCAATAACAAATTGATACAACTTATTGTCCGCGGCAAAATATAATGTAGACGAACAGTAGGCAGAAACAAATTATCATGGCTGAGAAATATTAGGGAGTGAAGTTAACTGGTTTGCGCACATTGAAGACTTTCTTCATACAGTTACAAAAATAATGGAATACACCAACATTTTAGCCATCTTAATATAAAATGAACAAACCCATATCCAGCAGTGAATAGCCATCAGAAAAAGAAATAGTTATAGACTTAAAACCAAAAGCAAAAATATTTTTTCTATTGAAAGAGATATTAATGTAATTTTACTCAAGGTAAATATTCTGATAAGCCAGTTGGAATGGTTCTGAAAAAGTTCTTGCAGGATTGATTGTGGTGGATGTGGGTAATTTACGTTACCCGCGGGTATAGGAGGCTGTGTAACATTTAAGGGCTATCTTTTAGTTTACCAGTGCAAGAACAATGTAACTTCACTAACACTAGTGAAGTGTTTTAGAACACAGTTTCGGAGCCAACGATATATAATTAAAATTAATTATTTAATTAATGATTTATAATCATAGAATAATGTCAGTTACCTAAATTTCTTTTTTTTTTATTCACCTGAGGTTTTGGTTTTTCTTTTTTCTTTTTTTACTAATTTTAATAGACTGTAATATATTATATATTTAAATGTATATTTCCTTGTCTGATACTAATATTATATGTATATATATATAAAGAGTGTCAGTTATAAAAAAATTTGATAAGATTTCAAAAAACAAAAATTAAAATTAAAAAAATTTTTTTTTAATTTACGTAAAAGTGGAAGCTTTAAAACTTAACAATTCATAAAAAAAATTTATATTACTTGTAAATGAAAAAATATATCTATATATATAAATAAAATATATAGATACCTACCTACCTACAAAAAAAAAAAAAAAACTAATTAACTTTTACAATTTTAAATGACATATTTTTAATGTTTTTAAATGGAATCAATAAAAATCAGTTAGTATAAATTCCTTAACATCTTCTGTGCTCCAAAATCCAATAAAAAAAAAAAAACAACCATATAAAAAAGAAGACTTAAATTGTTTTTTTTTTTTTTAATTATTTAACGACATTTTATTATCAAAGCTTAAAAATCCGACCAAATTAAATTAAATTGAAAGTTTTTGGAATTTTTTTTGTTTTATAAATCAAAAATATCGATTTAAAAATCCAAAAAAAAATTAACCATACACTTTAAGGTCTGTTCTATTTAAGATTAAAATTTAAATGAAAATTAAAAAAAAAAAACAATATAAAAATCTGAAGATTTTAATAGAAAAATAAAATTTTATTTTATTTTTTTTTATATTAAAATTCAGTGAACTTTTATAGAAAAAACGAGCACACTTGATAACACTATGTGATAGTAAACACACAGTGGTTTTTAATTTCTAAAAAAAAAACAGCTGAGGGGGTCTTTTTTGCTTGACATTTAAATAATAAAAATTTTAGAAAACCAAAACAAAATACTGTTTTTTTTTTGTTTTATTTCTCTGCATGAAATCATTTTACATATATATGTATATAATTATTTTATATTAATGTTATATATATAAAATCAGTGCCCCAGTCTGTTAGTGTCCACCTCATAAAATTAACAAAAAAAAAAAAAAATTAAAAAGAGTCATAAACAAACATTTAGCTCTCTTAATTTATTAACAAGATACATAGGTACACATAGTACCTTACCTACATACATATATACATATAAACCTTTTGATAAAAATAAAATATAAAACCTAAAATAAATTTTTACTCGAAAATTTTATATTATTATACTTAGAGATTAATGGCCAAACTGTGTCCAGTTTTATGTCATTTTTTTTTTATTTTTTTTTTGGAATTTTATGCTTCTGGTATATCGGCATCGTTGTCTCATATTTTTTCTTATTATTATTTTTACCTTGTTTTTAATTCTTTCAATTCCTTTGAAATAATTTATATTTAATATATGTATGTGTATATAGAAATTCAAAAAATCTATGAATCGAACATATATGTATAATACATATATATATATATAAATTGTTTTTTAATGGATTTTCTTGCTGAATTTAATGGTCATGGATGTGTCCCATCTCTTGAATTAAATTAATAAAATATACATACTCAAAACACATATATAAAATATTTTAGTTCCAGTAAAAAAAACAAAAAACAAAAAAAAAATTAAACATCAAACATCATCTTTATTATATATATATATATATATATATATTTACATATTTAGAGTTAATCAATAATCTTATATGTATAATAAATTTAATTATAATCAAGTTAAAAAAAAGAGTTGCAATGTAATTAATTAAAACAACAACAACATGACTATTTTAATTAAAATTTAAGGTTTAAATTATATTTTAATTTTTAAGTAAAACTATTTTAATAATTAAAAAAAATAGCAAATAGTTATACATAATTATATATATACATACTAATATTATATATTCGAAATAAAAAAGGGAAATATACATACAATTAGGTAGATGACTATTTTATTCCTATATAAATAGTATTTTCGAATTATTTATATGTTGAATTAAAATTATTTTATCTTATTTTTTAATTAATTTTTGTTTTTATTGGGGAAAATCATATAGTAAGAATTTTCGCACACTAGAACGCACACGGGAACTTTTTTTGATTAATTTTAAAGTATGTAAAAAATTTCTATTTGTACTTTGTCGCTATGAATTAAGTTAGAAAAAAACCAAGGAACTAAACGTCAAAACGTCAAATAAAAAATTAAAATTGTAACCAATTCCGAAAAATTTTCTAAATTCATAATAATAAGTCTAACTTAATTCATTATGACGTAGAACAGTAGAGCGAGAAATAACAGAACTAAATAAAACATGGTCTCAAATGAAAGTCATACCACTAAATAGAAACAGATGGAAAGGCTTCGTGGAAGCCCTATACTCCCAAAGTGAGTAGAAAGGAAAAAAAAAAAAAAAAAATTTCATTATGAACGCAATTAGAAAAATAAAAAATTGAATTTGGCTAAAAGAAAACCTGAAATAACTTAATTCCAAGGTCCTGTTATATCAGAGTTATATCAATAATTATGTATTATAAAATACACTTTTAATTATTAATTGTATACTAATTGTTCGAATTATATTAATTTTATTTTTTTATTTTTAATTACATAATACAGAACCAAAAATCACTTAATAAGTAACTGAAAATGCTTACTTTTGATTCTAGGATTGTTAGAAAGACACAAAAAAATCCTTACCTATTTCAAATTTGTATTTATGGTTTCTGAGCAATTTAAGAGATGCAATTGTTGAGGTGCGATGAAATTTTTATTAAGAACTTTTCAGAAAAATTGAAAAAGTTTGAATATTTCCATTCCAAAGAGACGCCATCCAAAATTATATATGTTATTGGGGACTAAGTTTTTTTGACAAAAAACTTTGTTTTTTCTCCAATTTGAATTCGTTTTTCGGAGTAAAATTATTTGGTTCTCTACTAAACAAAGTTAAAAAACAATTTTTTTTTTGCTCCGGAATGAAATAAATTTGAAAGAACGATTAAATTTTGCTCCAATATCGTTTCGTTCTGAGCCACTGATTTCGAGACATCAATTTTTTTAACTATATATTTTGGAAAATTTAAAAAGGTGTACATGCTTCATCTGGAAGCAGTAAGTAGAACTATTATTTAAAAAAAAATATTCAACTATTTTAAGCTTATATTAATAAAATCTCTCTCAATAAATAATTTTAATTTAATAATAATAATAATTTTAATACAGGAGGCCAAGGTTCGACAACCATTATAGCAGAAGAAAAAGAAGAATAATTTTAATCGAATATATTCAACAATATTATAAGTTTAGTTTTAATTCAGATTTTTGTCTTGCATTGATTGGAAACACCTGAAAATGACAAAATATAAGAAAAAATCTAAATGTTACAGAATTCTTGCAATTTTTCTTCAACAAATACTAAATTTATTTTCTCTCAAATATAAATTATAGTTATTTCATAGTTTGTCCTATCCAAAATCAAAAAAAAAAACAATACACAATTTAAATTTAAAATATAAATTAACACAAAAATCCAATTAAATAATTTATCATTGATCATTATCGATTTATTAATTTTAATTTATTTAACAAATAAAAAGTAAAAAAAAAATTTTAACCATAAAATATTGTTATAATTTTTTTCTCAAGGTTAAAGTTCCTCTAATATTTAAACTAAAAAAACATCTTATAAGTAGATAGATACAAATCAAAATAATTAAATAGAAAAAACAAATATTCAGAAATATTTAAAATAAAATAAATATAAAAATCATAATCATAAAATAGCATAAAATACTTAGTTATGCTAATTCGGATTTCACATTAAAAAAAAAAAATAAATTTTATGATCAATTGAGAGCCGCGACATGAAAAATTTTATCAAAATATCTATACATAATGAATATCTCCAACTGAGAAGATTTATAACCTTATTTTAATTTGATTATATACAAGTCACAACGATTAACTAAAACTTCTTTATACAACATATACAATCAAGATAGGTTTTTCCAATTTTCATCATTTAAATATTTTTAACAAAATATAAAATATACTTATATATCTTGTTTTTCATATTTGATTTAATATAATTTTTAATATAGATACTTTATGCCTTGGGCACAATGAGCGTATCCATTACGCATCAATTAATCATAGATTCACGCACATTGCAAAACTTTAAAAGCGTTAGTATGATAATTTTTTAATCAGTGAACTAAAAGTAAAGCAAAAATTTAATTTAATTTTAGATTTTTGAATTTTATTATTTTATAACTTTGACTTATAAGAACTTTATTAAGTCAAAGTTTAGTTGTTTAACTTTTGGTTTAAACGCTGCTTTAAATTTTTTTTTTTTTGTTACTTTTGTATTGTTTTCCATATGATTAACTTGTGAAGAATCTAGTATTTCAACGTTGTTAGCTGCGTTCATTGTACTTATAAGATTGGTTATAGTTTATACTAATCTTAATAAGATAGAATGAATTTTACGAATGACAGAAGAAGGTATAACTGTTAAAAGACTTAATACTAAGGTGTTTATTGATATGCGTGACTGTGACTTTTTAATATTATTTCTTTCCCTTTTTAATAATTTTTTTTCTGTCTTTATTATTATTTTTTTGTGCTACTATATTTTTAATTTATTTTTTGATTATGTTTTGATTATTAGCTACTAGTTGATTAAAATACTAGTTGTTAAAAAAAATGAAATAGTCAAGATAAAAATCTTAAAATAAAAATTTAAAATTTATGTCGTATTCAATTTCACAAACTATGTATGTATACAAATAGAAACTTCACAATTTAAATAAGAAAATTATTCAAAAAAAAGTAGAAAAAAAAATAACATACTATTTATATTAGTTAAAAATTAAAAAAAGATGTTATCAAATTAATACCGATAGATGTAATAAGATGCATTTTTATATATGGTGTATAAATTTTATAAAAATCTGTAAAAAAAAAAGATTACAGTGATATTATTCGTAAAATTATATGGTTTTTACGATATACCTGAATAATCGGTTAGTCAGGATAAGTTAACGAGACCGAATGTGGCGCTTCAAAATAAAGTACAAAAATTTGAGCTATAAAAAGAATGCTATATAGTTTTAAATTTATTAGAGAGAAAGCGGCCGTTGTCGAGTCTAGGTTGAGTGTCGATTTTTGATTTGGTTAATAAATTAGAATTATTCGCCTTTTAAAAATTGTTAGTTCTGGGTTATATGAATTTTTCACTTTTGTATTGCCTTCTGTCACATATACTTCAACAGAAATCCTTAATATATCAATTTTGTAATGTATCATATGTATATTATCGATATATATTCGTTCAAATCTTGCATTTTTTTGTTTTTGAGGCTAAAACCTTCAAAAGGCACCAGCAATACTAAATCCACTGGTAGAATTAGATTCCTATAGTTATTGAAATAAACTCCGTCCGTAGCCAAAATAATATAATGGTTGAAAATAATATAATTGCGCAGCGTAATACCTGAAAAGAGTAACAATGAGACATAAATGACAATCCAAAATTGAATGAGAAACCTCTAGAAGGAATAAATTGACTTATCAAAAGTATATCATAAGAATTGAATGTCTTCCGTAATTATGGAGTGTGCGACTTTTAGGGAAGTTTCTATAATCAGAGTTCTATTTATCAAAAATATATGCGTACTCTACGAATCGAATAAAAAAGTTTGATGGATATTATAAAAATTATCATATATATATACCGATATACCTATATATATATACTGTAATCTTAAATTTGTAATATTCAATAAACAACAATAAAATTATTTCACTTTAGGTATTTACAATTTTTATTAAATTAACAAAAGATGTTATCATATTATCATTCGACTCCAACAAAACTGACTTCTCCTCTAATTTTTTTTTCTATTTATTCATTAATTATATTCACAATAGTCATAATTAAACTGGTATAATTATTATATTGTTACAATATTGCCATATGACATAAAATATCTTACAATACTCATTTTACTAACATTTCAAAATTTTATCAAATAGTATCTACAAGATATTTTAGTTTAACTTAAAGTTTTTAGTTATTTCGTGATTTATAGCAAAATTGTTCATTATACTCTTTGGACTCTTTGGTAATTACTTATATATAATATTCATATATATATATATTTAGTATATTTATATAACTGCAATATATATGTAATATACTATTTTAAGAAAGTTTTTTGTGTTAATTTTTACAACTTTTAAAAAAAATCTTTATTCATTTTTTTTTACCTCATTGTTTTTTAATTTTTTTTTTTTTTTTAATTTCATTTCATGAAAGAATAAAAGGCGTTTAATTACACTCTTTACTAACAATTAAACACCTTTCAAAACGTGATCAATTTTAACTGTTTTCATTTTTTAATTTTGTTTTTTTTTTTTTTTTTTTAAAAACTGTATTTTAACAATTTCTTTTTCGAGCAATAATTTTATTAGCTCTTACCGGCAATAATCGTTTTACTTTTGTAATGGCGCACAATAATACTAGTAGGTAAATATATATACATATATGTAGGTATAGGGATTTAAAAGTTGTTTTTTTTTTTTTTATACTTCGTGTTATTGTTTTTTAACCTCAAAGCAAATTTTAGCGCAAAAAAAATTTTATTACTTCAACTCAAATTCCAATTACAACTACACATAAAACCTGTAAATTATAATTTAAATTAACGTTATAAGTAGGTTGTATATATGCATATGAGATACATATATATGTATATTTTAATTTAAAAGTAAATTCGTCATTTATTTTTTATTTATTTATATTTTCGTATTTTTACAGTAGTGTGCGTAAATGAATAATAAGAAACAATTTGAAAGTATGTATATATGATCAATTTAAATTGTTTTATTTTGTTTTATTTCTGTATATATGTATATAAGAACTAGGAAGACGATGCCTTTTTATATGTACATATATACATTTATATCCATGTATATTATTATGTATATTAGACAAATATCTGAACTATTAATTTACAAATAATTTTACATAGTAATTTTACACCTATCATGGAATTAGAGAATCACTACATATTGTATGAAATTTATGATTAAATTAAATGCAATTTACTGCTATGTTAGACGCAAGTTTAAGGAGAGACTTTGTTTAGATCATTACTGATGCCGGGAAAACTTCACTGCTAGCTCATATGACCTGAAGCTACCGTAAACCCTCTTCATTATATCATTTATATGATAACCTTAAATATAACTGCTGTTTAATATATAACACTATAATATTTATATATTAGTCGGATTTCACATTGAACATTATCGAAATTAAACTTTAAGTTTATCAATTACTATATTCAATTAAAAAATTAAATGTTTTCATTGTTTTGTAGAACAGTGTGTTTATACAAGAAAATAACTTTGAATCCTTCGAAAATGAATTCTTTTAAAAGCGTTCAATAAAACGGAACCGTTTAGTTTTTATATTCTTTTTTTTTTTTTATTTTATTGTTTTTTTATCATTCAAAAATCATAAAACGAAAAGGAATTGTTCTTTTTTATTTTTATTTTTTTTTAATATCCAGTCAATAATCCTTTTTGGATTCATTTTTCATTTTATATCAAATTTTATTATATTATTATACTGAGAAGAGAAGTTGGCGGTGAATCAAGATAATTTTATTTTTAATTTTTAAGACTTTTCCCAATTGTATATTAATTTAGATTTGCATTTTTTTCTGTTTGGCTTTTATGCATTTAACATTCTTTAAGTTCCTGCACGCTATACTCTCTATAATATGTATATGACATAATATGTGAGTTGATACCCTTAATTTTGTTTTTAAAATCTAATCTGTGATTTAATAATCAAATTAAAAATTAAATAAAATGAAAAAAAAGTAAAAGGGCACCCATTTCACCATGAAAATAGACTGCAGTGAATATTAAATTTTGTAAGTTCATATCACATTAATATACAATGTGTTTTTGTTTAATTTTTGAACTAAATATGAACATATACATATATTTTATTATCCTTTTTGAGTTCTATATAATTATATCGTACATGTATATAAATTTAAAAACAAAATAAGTCGCAATAAAATTATGTAATTCGGAATTTTGATTAAAATTTTTTTTTAATTCTGATTATTAATTATTTTTAACGCAATCACAATAACAGTATCTCAAAAGTAAAATTTAAAATAAAAATTAAAAAAAAAAACAGAATAAAACAAAAAAATTGTAAGGGTCTCGGTGGGTTAGTAGATAAGTATTTGGCTTCATAATCTAGGGCATGCAAGTTCGATTCCCCGTACGAGTCATGCATTTTTTAATTGAAAACAAATTATTGAAAAAAATGGACAGAATAAGCATAGCAACTGGGTTAGAACAGAGTACAATAAAAAAGCTCCTCTCTGCTATGCTCCGCCAGTGAGTGAAATAAAAAAAAAAAAAAACAATACACATTAAAAGTGTTACAAAATATTACGAGTTTCGAGTTAATAGATTATCACCCCTATTCTGAATTCCTGCGTAGATTTTGTACGTAAAATTAGCTACGTTAAGTCGGATTTTTTTTAGTTATTCTGAATTACGCCGGAGAGAATAATTAATGTCAGTGGCAATACTTTTTTTCGAAGTTTAAAAATTTGACATTTTGGTTTGAAATTTTATTGAAAAATTAAAAGCAACAAGTTAAAAAAAAATTATTTTATAAATAATAAGGAAAATTATTGAAAAAATATGAATTCAATTGCATTTGGATTGATTGCCTTAGAAGAAGAAGAAACCAATCAAAGGATTCTTAGACCAGAAAGGAGAATTCTTAGAGATTCTTATAATCCTTTCGACTTGAGTAAGAAATCATAAGTATTTATACCTACATATTTCTATTTGAAAATTTATCTAAGCATTTATATAAATTTATATATTCAATTTTTAGTTTCCAAGCAACTTTTCGACTAAATAAACCTACTTTTGAATATTTATTGTGTTTGATGGAAGAAGATTTGCAAGCTCCATTCAAGTCTTTTGGTTTAACTCCCATTCATAAATTATGTGCAGTTTTAAGGTTTTTCGCTGAAGGGAGTTCACAACATTGTATTGGGAAAGACTACGATGTGGCAATTGCTCAATCGACTTTTTATAAAGTGTTGAGTGAATGTCTGGAAATTTTCACAAAAATATGTCCATTGTGGATTAAACTTGAAATGACACCAGAACAAAAAAAAAAAGCAAAAATGGTTTTTAATGCAAACAATGGACTTCCAGGAATTATTATGTGTATTGATAGCACGCACGTTGAAATTTTAAAACCTAAAGAAGATCCTTTTCTTTATTATTATTGAGAAGTTCAAAAAGTTTAGCATATTGGGTTTGGTTCGTTGTTACTCTTGCACTTTACAAAATTATTTTAGAAAATAAAAATGTTTTATATTTTTAAAAAAGGGAACAAAAAAAAATACTTACATTTTTAAAATGTTTATTCAAATTTTTGTAAATAATAAACAAAACTGCAAACAAAGGAATTCAAAGCACTACTACGTATGAATATTTCTTGCGTACATTTTTGACATTTAATTTCCGCTACGTAGGAATTCAGAATTGCCAATCTACGAATTTCGAAAAAAAAATTTACTACAAAGGAATTTAGGATGAAGTTTGCGTAGATTATACGCAAATTAGTGTTACGTAGTAATTCAGAATAGGGGTAATATCTGATGCAGTATCAATGATATAAATATATTTTTCTTTTTAAAGGTTTATTGGTTAGTTGAAAGTTAATTTAGGATTTGTGTAAATTACATAGAGACATTATTATATTTAATGGTTCATACCATACCATAATTTGAATGATGAAATTTCAAAGTAAAGAGGTTAACCGATTGTGGTCTAGTATTAGAAAAAAACATAAAGTCTCCTAATAATTATGTAAACAATATATGTATTACGGGTTACATTCGCAAACCTGTATTTCATTTGCTTGTATTTTAATTTGTCTGTATTTTACAGAATTATTTCACTTTCTAATTCAGAATCTCTATAAATATAAATATTTTGGAAAAAACGTATAATCCAGGTTTTTTAACCAACTATAAAATTCCTTCAACATATTTTTTTATATTAACATATATTTTCATTAATAAAGAACTTCCAATAGCGGAACAAACTCGCGCTAAACAAATTATTGAAACCCTGATTTTGTAACCAACTCTGAAATCTCTATTAACTCAGAAATTTCTCTGAGTATATATATAAATATTCTGAAAAAGGCGTATAATCCTTCTTTTGAATCCAACTCCAAAATTTCTCCTAATTATCATTCTTAAAATTTTGAAAAAATTTAGCTAGGCGGTCATAGATTTTAAAGGTTGACACGGTTTCTGGAAGGTAGAAAAGGTTCATAAAGAGGTAGGTTACAAGGTTCTTCCCAAAGCAAATGATATATGGCAAATCTTATAATTTATTTTGAAAATATTGAATTCCATGACTAAAGTCAAGTTAGCATGTCCTAATTATCTTCTAAAATCCATACTTGACTTTAGCATGTCATAAATTATCTTCTAAAATCCATACTTGACTTTAGCATATCCTAAATTATCTTCTTTAAAACTTGACGAAATTACTTTGTTATCTATATCTATTTAGAAAACCGTTCAAACCGTTATATCCTTCCGTCGGAACAATTTTTTTGGTTGTTTTGTATTTCTTTTTCACCTACTTCCATTTGAAAAATCGCTAACGGGATATCCTGCATATATAAAATATTTGTAATTTTTAATAGTTTTGTTATACAAGATTAATTTTAAAAGCTGCAAAAAGAGAAAATTTACACTTTTTTTTTTTTCAGATTTTAAGGTGCTCTGTTATATAACTTAAATATAAACGAATATTACCGAATAATTGACGAACGTATATAATGTTGATAATTAAGTTATCAACTAATAGAATAGAACCTTTTGACATTACTTTCATCGATTTCCTTTTTTAAAAAAAAAAAATTAATTTATATACTTATGTGTATATATTTCAAGAATATGAGACTATCTAAAATTAGGCTTAAAAAACTATCTTTAATAACTAAACAAAAATTTAGTTTTTGTTTTCTTTTTCTGTTTTTGTGAATTTTTCAGGAAATAAAAACAATCCAATTCATTTGTTTTTAATATTGAGTTTGCGGTTCGGCTGGTTTTTTTTTTGTTTTTTTAAATGTAATATTCTTATAACTTACGATTTGAAATAAACCGCTCTAACTTTTTTTTATCTGAAAGATACAAAAAAAAAAAAAAACTTGATGAGCTAAACAAAACTATGTTCAAATGATGTCCACAATGCACACACCGTACAATTTTAAAATTTATTGTGAGAAATAATTTTTTAGCCGAAATGTGTTCGTCAAAGTGATCTACAAAAAAAAAAAAAGGATCAGGGACTTTTGAAAGATTCAAAAAGATACGGTGATTCTAAAATGAAATTGGGAAAAAAAAATTGCACAATTCTTCAAACATTTGTAGAAATTTATTTTTGTTAGTTTCATGCGCTTTTTTTTTTTTTTTGAAAAAAAGGAATTCCAGAACTATATTGATGAAATGTAAGGTTTCTGTTTGAATTCTTTGCTTAATTTAAGTTGTGCCGTCAAAATTGAACAAGGTGTTTTTTTTTAGATTTTTTTTTTTATTCTTAATATGGATGTTGTGCAGGTGTAAATTCGGTTTTTTATTTTGTCTTGATCTAAAAATAATTGTTAAATGTAGGGAATAATGTAGGTTTAAACATGAATGCATTAAGTGTAGAGGATTGACCAATTTTGCTTTTGTATAACAAACCATATATTTAAAAATATTTTACGTTGCAATTGTTGCATCATGTTTAATTACAGATTAAATTGATTTAATACATATATATGTGTATATTTACACTTGTATTGTAAATTTTTTTTTTAATTATTAAAAATCAAATAAAAATTTCAAATATATACTTAAAAATTTTTTAATGCTAAAAAAATGTTATTTTCTTATAGAAATATATATAGAATTATGCATATATGTATATTGAAATAAATAATATTATTTTGGTTTGTTATGGGTGATAGCATGTGCCATCCTAACACCTAAGCTTGCCAGTTGGGCATCCCACTACCAATGCTTTATTTTAATTTCTAGTAAGTATATTTCATCTGACCAATGGCGTAGTGGTAAAGACGCCGCCTTTCATGTGGAAGGTCTCGGGTTCAAACCCCGATCAGATCATATCCAATAAAAAAATATAGTAAAATTGTTTAATTATATTGCAATAGTTTATATCGTAATATAAAATAAGATTTAATAAAAATATTTAAATAATTCTTGTGTAAGACTATAGATGGCGCACAAAGTTAACATTTGTACATTCATATTTCATAACCTTATACAATAGCTACAGCCGAGTAATCAACGGCTTAGTGAATATTATGATTAAAGAAACTGAAGCCTAGTTTAAAATAAAAAACTTGGTGAATGTCCTATACCCCTTAAAGGAGTGGAAAAGGAATAAAAAAAAAAAAAAATTGTATATTTTATTTTTTTCAAGGCGATTTTGTGATCTGTAAGGGAATTGAACAGATGTCAATTATTCGCCCATTACATAATCTAGACTTTTGTTAATTTATTATTTTAAAGCGTTCATAGTTTTATATAATTATAATTTTTATTAAATTTTGGCAGGAAATTAAGCCAACTTAGGTCTGATATATAACACACAACTTATTCCGTACATAAATTTAGAAGCAAATAATGTCTATAAGAAAAAGAAAGTAAACTCTTCATCTTTGTAAACATAATTTAATTTTTTACAACAAAATAGTCTACCCGATAGTCTACGATTTGTCATAATTTGACCAACATATTGAATTTTATGTTTTTAATTAAATTACTAGTACTAGAATCTAATAGGCAAAAAAATTTTCACCAAAATTTCAAAAATATGTACTAGGTAGTACCGTTTGTATTAATTTAGTTTCTTCCGGAATTGTTGATTTTGAAAGTGGAACATAAAAGAAACTTTAATTGCATACCTAAAAGTTAATATTGAATGCTAAAAAATGTGTTTTGTTGATTAAACAATATAAAAATATTTAATATATAGTAGATATAATAGAATAATAGATAATAATAACAGATATTTAAGAATGTCTAAGAATGTTTATATATTAACGAAAGACTTTGACTTTTAAGACTTTTATTGCAATGATTTGCTCTTGATAAGCTAATGATTTTCATTTTAACTAAGATAAAGATACTTTATTTAAAATTAAAATATATAAGTTCATTAAAATTTACCTAAAAAATTACTTTTAAATTTTATATAAGTATATGTACTACTATTTTTTACTTTAAAAAAACTTTAAAAACTAAAAACAAATACTTGAATGGAGATTCCATTATTGTTTAAAATAATTGTCGTATGACTATATAGTTAAAGGGTATAATAAATTTGCCATTACATTTGTGACTCAAGTATCAATTTAGCTATGAATGTCCTTCCGTCCGTCTGTCCGTCCTTCCTCGTTTAAATTAAAAGTAAATTAATTGTTCAATTCAAATGTAATTCAATATAAAAATGTAAACATAAAAACTAATTAGAACCGGCTTGTTAAACATTTTCATTTATTCAACTTTAAGTAATGATTGAGTAAGTATCCATGTCATTTGTTTACACAAAAGAAAATGCATATGTATGTTTTTGTCTGAAAAAACCACATTAGAAGAAAAAAATCGGGAACTTTTTTTTTGCCATTCCAGAACTCGTAATTATATGGCTAGAATAAACTTGGACCATACCATATAAGTTCATATAATATAATGTTTATATTTTCCTCTTCTTGTTTATTTGTAGATTTCTTTTCTATATAATTTTACAGATTAACAAAAATAAAATCAAAATTATTTTAATATTTTTATTTTTAACTAAATAATTATAATTTAAAAAAGTTTGCATAAAAATTTTTTTTTAAAATACATATAAAAAATATTTTTTAATAACGTTGAAACACATTATTAACCGTCACAAAAATTATATGGATTGGCATGAAATATAGAGTTCGATAACTTTTTTTTTTCAAATCATCGTTCAGTTTTCTGACATTTTTGAATACACTAAAATACAAGATATATACTTTTTTTGTTAAAATTGATAAAATATTTTTTTTTTTAAAGAAATGTAATAAGGCAATTTAATTTTACCAAAAAAATTTTTAACGCTTTTAACCATATTATATATGTATAATATAGGTCCATATTACACCAATAATGATGAATTTTTGTCGAGTGCCTAAAGGACATCAGCTCTACCACGAAAAAAATAATTTTCGAAAACTTTAACTGAAAAAAAAAAAAAGAAATTTAATAAAGCTATCATTACACGCACAAAAATTATTCGGTTATTGGACTTAATGATTAAAAAAACAACAGAACAGAACAGAACGAAAAATAAAACATTTATTCAGCACTAAATGATCACTTCTGATCCTGACAGACAAAAGACTTGCATGATAAATAAAAAACAAAAATAATTTTTTTTAAACTAAATAAAAAACTTTTTAAATTTAATTTAATTATACTTTTATATATAGCTTAATGACAGACTTATTCAGATTTGCGTATATTCTTTAAATATTTCATAAATTCTTCAGGGTTTTTACCAAAAAAAAAATTTAAAAATATTAATAGAGAGATAGATTATTGATGAAAATTGAAAGCGTATCTTGAATTTTTGAGTGATTTTTTCGGGTTTTTTAAAATGTATTCTCAGAATTAAATACGACGTTTGCTAATTGTTTTGAAGTCAATTTAAAATTTTAAACTTGCGTTACATATTTTGTTGAATAAGAGACTTTTGTAAATAATTTTGTCTTGGTTATTTAAAAAGAATCTGTATATATAATTTTAAAAATTCATTGACGACGCGTGTTGTAACAAAATATTATAAAGTTTACAACATTTTTCATACGTATTATTAACTTATACATTCAAATAATTTTAACATCATAGTTAAATGGTGACTTCTTTCTTTTATTTAAAAACTTTAAAATGAGATTAACCTTACTTGTATGTATTATTTTCAATTGAAAAACTATTTTTTTTTTTTTAAATTTAAATCAAAAACACAAAGAAATATGTGATATTCTTTAATATACTTAAGATGGTGTTACTTTGACAGTTAACTGTCAGATGCATACTCATGAGTAAATTACAACAATTTAATAAAAATAAATAAATATTTTTTTCTTTATTTGGAATAAATTTAATCAACTCATGACTTTAAAAATTCTTAATTGTGATTTTTAATGCTTTTAAGTATATATATGTACGTATAAGATATATACGTGATTAAATATTTTACTATGTTCTTAAAACTATTTCATTACCATTTTTGAATTGACATTGGCCTTTTGGAATAATTTTAAAATACATATACACAAACCCATACAATATAATCATTTTGAAACATTATACTGAAAAGTTGTATGACAGTTCACTTTTAAATTTTTTTTAATTAAATTAAACACTTTGCAAGAAAAGACAATTTCTCAAAAGACAAGTTTAAGATATGATAGTGAAAAACTATACGGAGATTGAAAAAAAAAAACAGAATATTTAATCCGTAAATGAAACTATTTTTGCAATTTTATGAAATTAAATAGAATAAATTATAATCTATCAAAAAATAAAAGAATCGAATTTTGTTTTAATGTTGTAGAACATTAGATTTTTACATTGAGTAGAATATTGATAATTTGTTTGAGTAAAATTTTTATGGATTTCCTTATATATAACAGGGTATTCTGAGTTTTAAGTAGTATCCGCGTAGGACCAAATGACTACATCTCAAAGATAGCTGGTATTGCCAGCTTTCAAAAAATCAAATATATAGGTTTAATGGCGCATATTATCCTTTAAGGACGAAAAGGACATTTGAAAGTGTCATTGTTATTTTAGTCTATTTTATAAAAACCGTTATATCTAGCGATTTGTTTGGTGCGGATACTACTAAAACCTCAGAAAAGTAATATTATGTGATATATTATTTATTAAATAAGCTGTATCATACCGTGATAACCTGAGTTTAACTGTAACGATCACTTTGAAATAATTTTTTAAATTTTTATAGAATAAAAAAAATGTATTGTATAGGTAATTTTAAATCCTGATTATTCAGTTTAGTGAAAAAGTGATTCAACAGTTCTGTACACTTAATAAATTCTGTACACGAAACAATAATATAGTACATTTATTCTCTATATTGCTCTTTTTTATACCTAATAGAGTGCTACTTTATTCCAGCAATCACTATTTGACATCAGATTTAATTTGAGTAGCAAATATTTTATTAACTATATATTTTAAATCATTCCAATTAAATTTAGTTTGAAAAAGGTACTTCGTTTAGCTGTACAATTTTTTTCAATTGAGAAACTTTTAAACACTATTTTTATACATATTTTATTTAGCAGTTTATATTAAAGTATTACAAAGTTATGCAATTAATATTTCAAATTGTTTTAAATTTTCTTAAATAATTGTACACAAAACAACATTTAGTTACAGTAATTTTTTTTATTACCTTTATTTCAATTAAATTTTTTTTTTTTTTAATATATTTTATGGTATAAAAAACCATGACTAAATCAAATGGTAGTAATAAAAAAGATTGAAGATACTTTTCACACTTTTTAAATGAAACATGAATAATAATAAAAAAACAGCTATATCCGTGCAAAATACCCGTGCACGCAACCGTAAAATTTTTTAAAAATAAAATTATTCCAAACATTTTTTATCACCCAAATCAAAATCAGAACACTGTCCTCACATATATGTAAAATAAATAAAATAGTATTCCCATATAGTTCCCATTTTGTTTACTACCAAGGGAGACTCAATTTTTGCGAAAACTTAACCTCTTATACAAAAGATTTAAGTGAGAAGCACGAAATTATATCTTTGAAAGGGTGAGATTGTTAAAAATAAATATAAGAAAATATTTTTGTGCCTCAAGCTTACGAGCTTTCAAAAGTCAAAAACTTAACATTTGATTTTTTTAACAATTGTAATTTGAATATCTGTCCAAAAGTTTTGGAAGTAAAATACGAAAATTAAAGCTACAACATTATATTTTCCTAGGGATTTCCTTAAAATTAAAGAAAATGTCTTTTAATTTAATGCTTATCTATACAATAAAATTCAAAAAAAAGTTCTAAACAATATTTATAAATTTCGGTGCAGGGTCAGAACTCCCAGGGACTTATGACCCTAAGGGATCCACTTATAACCCACTTTAAAATATTTACGTGGGACATAAGTCCCTTTAGGAATTTATAACCCATTAAGTGTTATAACTCCCTTTATTCATAATAAGGGTAATCAGGATTACCCTTTTTGCAAAATAGCCTTCCAAAATATAGTGTAAATGTAAAATTATGGTTGTTTTCTTAATTTTGGAACAAGGGATTATTCTGATTTCGAATCCAACCCCAAAATATGTACCCGTCACTGATATTATATAATTAAAATTAATATTTTTTTAAATATTACTAATAATTTTTAAGCTGAGAACTGTATAAAAGATTTATGACCCACTACGTTGAGTCAAAACTTCCAGGGTCATAAGTCCCTTAGATAGTTATGGCTCACTGCTATAAGTGAAGGTTAAAGATCTATAACAACAACAATATTTAATGAATAAAAGTTTTGATTTTTATATTGGAAATAAGAATAATTCGAATAGGAATTTATAAAATTCAGTCTAAAAATATTAAAATAATATTTCATATTAAAAAAAATGTAAATTAAATATTTAATATTTAACTTTTCTATTTATTATATAAATATATTAAATTGAATTCAAATGCACAACAATTTATTTTTTAATTAAAAGCCTCGATTTCATTTTATGTTAAAAACGTTAATTATTTTTTTAAAATATTTTTTTTTCATATACATTAACTTTCTTTAATTTTTTTTATATACTATTATTTTTTTATATATTATTATTTTTATACATACTTATATTTATTATACATATGTATATATATATGTAAGATATTATTCTGTTTGAAATTAACATAAGAATTATTTTACTGATCAGTTTGCTTCTTAATTTTAAGATTGATTGTATAAATTTTTTTGAAGATGAATGTAACCAAATCTTTCGGTAGTGTTGCCAATATTTTTTTTACACTCTAGCTAAATTTAACCGATTTAGTCATAAATTTTAGAAAGAATAACGGTTAAAATTTGTTGAGTATTATTTATAAATTAATGAATTTTATTTCTTTGTTTAGTTTTTGTTAAATTTAAACTGCTAAAACAACGTTCAACTGATTTGAATTGAA
>CAUJBZ010000349.1:0-36463 GCA_963082915.1 Dolichopus griseipennis | reverse complement strand
TTTCCAAGATTTTAATTGACTTCTGAAAAGTTACAATTACAATTTGACAGTTGTTGCAAGGTAATGCTTAAAAAATTGGCCGTGATTCCCTATAAATGGATTGTACACAACGTAAACAACATTTTCAAAACTAGTTTTAAAAGTTGTTTTGAATAATATGTATCTACATGGATTTCTGCTGAGATATATAAAATTACTTAAATAGAATACCTACTAATTACAATTTTTTAATACATAAAGTACTGCAGACTCCAAACTAATATTTCAATCACGCAAAACTAAACAAAACAAATACATACAATATACACACATTGAAAACAAAAACAATAATTCAAATAAAATTAAATACCAAATATGACAAATTATTTTTGAATAAAGTAATCAATGCAAAAAAAATAACTACTAAATTTAAAATAAACCAAACTAAAAAAAAATTTTAAAACTTATCGAAAAAAAAATTAATTAAAAAATTAAAAGAATTTAATTAATAAATTAAAAAAAAACATTTTACCAAATAAAACCAAAATATCGAAAAAATATAAAATTAACTAAATTTAAAAAAAAAAAAAAAAACATTTTTAATATTGTGTATGTAAGAATAAAAAAAAAACAATTATTTTAAGTACAGATGGTGTAAATTTTAAAATTAAATAAAAATTAAATAAATTTAATTAAATTTAAAATAAAAAAATAAATAAAATTTCTTGAGTGATTTTTATGAAAACTAAAAATTGAATAAAAACAAATCTTATTGTGAGGATTAAAACCAAAAAAATGCAAAAAAAAAAAAAAAAAATTAATTATATGTTATTAAAATAAAAAAAAAAAAAAACCAAAAAAAAAAACAAAAAAAAACCAAAAAAAATTAATAAAATAAAAAATAAATAAAAATTTTCAAAAATATTTAAACTTTTAAAACATTTTTCTTTTGTTTCAAACCATTTTACAATTTTCAGAATCCTGGCCTCAAATTTTCAAAAGGATATGAATAATCTAATAAATACTTTCATTTAGTTATTTTACATTTTTAGAACATAGATTCCTTCATTTTTTACTAGAAAGTCTAAATCATTTTTTTAAGAAAGGGTAAGCTGAACTGAAAACTAGTTGGGTCCTGGCCAAGATAATTCTATAATGTAACTTTTTAAATACGAAAGGGCTCATAATACTCTAAAGGTAATGCTAATTAGAAACCAGCATTAATACAAAAGAGAATTTAATGTGAGGATTCACGCAAAAGACAATGTATTTATATATATATATTGTAAAAAGCGTATTGATAAACTTTAACCAAAATTTTCTATATAAACATTGAAAATACAGAAGGATATAGATCATAGGTCTTTGCAAAATTTTTATTTAATTTCATAATATTGGCAGTTAAATTGACAAATTGACATTTATTATAGAAAAAATAAAATAAATCAAATGAAAATACTGCAAATTCTTCGATAAAAAATGAAAAACATAGTTGCAATATTTATTTATTTATTTGTAGTACCAGATAATAGTAAATATTGCCTGATAATTTTAATCTTTGGCCTATTTGACATTTGAACTTCATATTAAATTATTTTAATATACACTATATTTTTTTATTAGATATGATCCGACCAGGATTTGAACCTAACACTTTTCAATTGAAAAACCGCCACTTTACCACTGAGCTATCAGTCAGATTTGCAACATTTAACATTTAAAGAAGTAAAGAAATAGAGGCTTATTCTCAAATACAAATATTGACAATACAAATTTACCTATGTTATTTGTTTAATATATAACTGAAATTTACTGAAATTCATCACGAAACTGAATTCTTAAATTTTACATCATTTTGCATTATATTATATTTTTTCCAAAAAATCAAATCAATTTTTTTTTCCAATATCTCATATTACAATTAAAAACATCGTCTGTAGCATTTTACACCTTTTAACACACTGCGTTAATATACGCATGCATTGAAAACTTTTGAATCAATTTTCTTTTTGCACCTGATTCTGAGTAATCATTAACTTTTAATTTTATGACAAAGTTTTCTTAATAATTCCATTTCTAGGTACCTTCCTACAATGGAATACTGTTTTTTTTTAATACTAATAGCAATGATTGCACCATTAAAAATATTCAAGGTGTAATTATATTCTGATTTTACCTTTCAATGTTCAAAGAATCCAAGAATATAATAATTTTCCATTCCCTTAAGTAATTCGAACTTGAAAATTATTCCAATTTTTTTTTTACTTATACATAAAAAAAGCAAAAAAATAAAACCCTATGTTTTTAAATATAAACTTTGGAACCCCTAGGAAACTCTTAAAAAAAATGTACTGAAAGATGCAAAAAAAAAAAAAAATCACTTTAATTTTTCACCTTTTATTTTATTGTTATTACTCTGTTTTATTATTATATCATCATTTTTTTTTCACATCACATTATTACCGTTATGTCAATTCCATTGCATTGAAATTACCATTAAAACATATTGCATATATACAAACACTATATAACTATATATGTAGTGTAATTGCGCCTGCCTGCATTCAATTTAATTTTATTTACTTTAGCTTTTGTTTTTGTATGTTTTATGTATATATATATATATATATATTAATATAAAAATAACAACAGTGTCTGGCAACCTTCAAAAGACTTCAATTTTATAGTTCATTAAAATTGATGAATAATATAAAAGAAAAGAAATACTACAAAAACAGCAAGGAAGAAGAGAGAGAAAAGGATGCATTTCATTGCAGCTGCTGCAACTTATCAGGACTAATATAATAAAACATGCAATATATGTGTGATGTAATTTTATAAAAAATTAACATGACTAACGAGTGTAATGATTTATTTTTAAGATATAATAAAGTTTCTATATTATTATACAGGGTGGCGCAAAACGACAGATATGGTTTGAATATTTAATAACTTTTTTATTTAACGGTTAATTGTTATTATTATTTTTTTGTTATACAGTATATTAATGGGGAATATTTTTAGCTTAAGTATGAAAAATTATATCCCGCAGGTGATAATTTTCGGTTTCGCACATTCGTGTTCTTTCCAATACATTTTTCATAACTTTTCGTAAATTTTGATTGCTGCTATGTTGTGTACTTACTGTTCCATTTCCAATTCCCCAAGTTTTCTTCACAAAATTCTAAAATAAAAATAAAAAATATAAATAAATTTAAAAAGTTATTAAACACTCAAATTATATCAGTCGTTTTGCGCCACCTTGTATAACATGTAGAAACGTCTTAGATTTTTTATATTTTTCATGACTTTTCGTAATTGTTGATCGCTGATCTGTTGTGTACTGTTCCATTTCCAATTCCCTAAGTTTTCTTCACAAAATTCTGAATTAAAAATAAAAAATACAAATAAATTTAAAAAGTCATTAAACATTCAAATTATATCAGTCGTTTTGCGCCACCCTGCATAATGTACCAGTACATATATAATATTTATTAAAGATTATATTGTAAATATGTTTGGTGTCATATAAGTTTATACCAATAACAATAAAGTGTACGTCATTTGCTGATAATAAATAAAGATTTCAATTCCTTTCTGTATTGAATTTATGACTTCAGAAAAAATTCCTTCAAATTTGCTCAGAACACAAATGGAATAAAAATCCATATCAAAATTCAAGATTTCATCAACTTTTTTTATTTTAGTCTTTCAATCAATTTTAAGAAGTATGAAACTGGCAACAATAAATAAGAAATTCTGACATCAAATAAATAATCAAGAGTCATTTTAATGAACTGGGTCTAATAATCATTGAAAATGAGTATTTCTGATATCCCACGAAAGTTTTCAGAAAAATAATAGAAGAGAGGAGAATATTATAATCGAAAATGAAATCTTTGACCGCCATCTTGATTCAACTTGACTGAAATATTATCATGATTTTTATATAATAGGCCTGCAATACATTTTAACTTACATTATATTCTGTTCAACTAATTAATGAATACCGTCCTATTAATTAATAATTATGCCCAATATCTAAAATTTGCGGATGTCCTATCGCTCGTTTACCAGATTATTCAAATAATAATGATGCTAATTTACACTGAAATTTTATAAGGACGAAAATACATATTGGAGGTGGAGATTGCAAATAGGCGGAGATTGCAAATGGGAGAAATCGAACCACTGTTCTGATTTTCAAGGATTCCGATGAAGCAAACGATCATATTTCCGAAACAAATAAAACTAAAACCTTCAAATACTGTACTAAATCTTCTACTAAGTGTTTTTTGTTCTGATTTTTATGTCCCTAAAATTAAGGATTAAAGAGATTGGCTCTTCGGGTACTGTGGTAGGTACACCTCCCAAAAATCTGACAAGCACATCTTCGAAATTAAAAAAAAAAGAAACATGAAATTTGGTAGTGTCTTCTGTTCGTTTTCCATTTTGTTCTTGAAATTTGAAATAAATTGAAGTTGTGGTTTGGGTATTTATTCCACGTCTCCTTAGACTTAACCAGCATATCTGGAATGAATTAAATTAAAAAATTGAAATTGCTTAATGTTCCTGAAATCTGAGATGAATTGCGAGGTCGTTCGTTGTCTTAGAAAAATTTAAGGGCGGTTCGTTTAACTGTCAATCGAATTTTTAGTCATTGGGGTCTAAAAGTCGGTTGCATTGACTTAGATACTATTCTTTCATATGGACAAAATTCATATTTGTAATTCTTGAATAATTTGATTGTAATAACACGAGGTTTGAAAAGTAAAAACTTTGTTAATTTAGCCTCTTCCTTCTTTCTATAAAAATAACGTCTAACTTCGTGCAAGAGCTTAAAAATATCAAAATTAAAGCTTTAATATAACCAGTTTAAGTCATTCGAATTCTTTAAACCAAAATAATATAAAATAACCCTATTTAACTCATAATAATATATTATAATCTTAAAAGATAACGGTAACCTAATTTTACAAATATTGCGTCAAAAAGTTTTTTTTTTTTTTTTTTATACATTATTACATTTATTTTGCAACATTATGTCACTTTCTTTTTTGTATTGCATCCCGTTAAAAACAAATGATATGTAAAAAAAATAAAAGACAAAAACATGAAAAAGCTCTTAGTTTGCACCAAAAAATATTATATACCATTAATGCATCCATAAAAATTTCTTTTTTTTTTCACTTTATATTCACTATTCTTTTAGTTTTTTATGAAATTTACCTGCTGTCATATTTTTTTAGTGACTTTTTTTTTTTTGCACAGTTATAAAACTTCAAAAAAAAAAAAAAAACAAAAAACCATCACATCACAATCAAAATTTATTCCAGTTAATACATACATTTTTTTTATAATCATATAATTCATAATTTTAAATGTCATCATTAGTATCAAAATCATCAACATCAAGTCTAAAGCAAAAATTTGAACAAGTTGATGCACAAAATAACAAAAAGACACAAAGTGTCAAAACTAAAGAAGAACGATTACAAACTTAATATCAAATTTATAATAACCAAGAAACAAATAAATTATCTATGATAGCCGGATCGGATGCAATATTTTAAGGTAGAAAAAAATATTAAATTCACCTTTAACGAACACTTTGTTTTTATGTGGTGGCTGTTTTTTTTACAGTTATTTTTTGTTTTTTTTTTTTTTACTTACTTTAAGCTTTGTTCATAGGTCATAAATGATTTATACTAGTATAGAAAAGTATCAGAAGTTAAAAAAAAAATGAAGAGACCTGCAGCTACTGCAGAATACGCGATATTTCAAGTGAAAACGGAAAATTTAATAGAAAATAATAAAAAAATAAGAAAAAAAAAAAAATAAAAGAAATTTTTACTTTGAAAGGAATAAAAAATCTATGCAACCATCAACATTATAATAAACTGTTAAAAATGAAAGGATGTTGACAACGACAATGATGCGATACGATGCTTTACCTAGTACACTAAAATAACAAAAACAAAACTGAATGCATCGTAATAAAAGGCAAGTGATGAAAAAAACCAAGAGTTTTTAAAACAGCACATTTTCAAAATTATATTGTGTTTCATACTGAATATTATAATTTGGTTATTTCATCAATTCATTATTAATTTTGAAAAATAGTGTGAACTCCAACAAAATTTGGAACATTGTATAAAATTTTATTATCGATGCAAAAATGGTTAAAACCAACACACATTTTCTTCAGTTTTGAGAACCCCTTTTAAATATAAGAAAAGCCTTTAATATATATTGAAATATAATGTTGCAGCTTTAAATTTTGTATATTAGCAACAAAAAAATAATTTAGGTTGGTATTTAAGTTAGACACAAAATAAACAGCTGCTAAGCTCGTGGCGTGGTAAAAAAATTTCGACTCCTCCTAATTTCTGAGAATCTAACTTCTCTCAAAATTTCCATTCTCCAGCTTGGACCGTGGGGCCAAAAAATTTGTAAAAATTGAGTTTCGCATAACGGTTAATTTAGTATCATATGGCAACTCTATGCATTTACACGATATATTTTTGTAAAATTTGTTACAGAAAAAAGCTCTTCTATAAAATTATTTTTTGTCCAATAACTATCCGTAGTTAAAATATCTTTTTTCTATTTCAAACGGTGTAATAGTTTTTATAAACATACAGTCGAACGAACAGAGTGAAACTATATAAGCACATTTTTTCAAAATCTTTTGAAAAAGTTCTAAAATATGAGTAAAAAGATTGGAAAATGGCAGTAAAAAGACTTTTGATGGTTAGTTTTTTGGTTTTAATGAAAAATTTTTTAAAATTTTTTCCTTTACTAAAGATAAATGATAAAAAAACAAAAACTATAATAAATTTTTTATAAATTACTTTTTTTTTTTGTAAGGCCATTCTGATTATTTGGCATTTTTATCAACCGCAAGTTTAAGAATAGAAAATAATGACAAAAACCAATGAATATTGTATATAGAGGCTATTTTTAAATGATAAATAGATTCTGTACGATCTATCGAATCAGTTTAAATTTAAAATTTGAAATAGAAAACAGCAAACACTTTGTAATAATACATAATTGTAATACAAAATATATTAGGAAAGAGGTTGGGTCCTAAGGATTAATCTTAGGACCCATTTTATTCAAGGTTTTAATCGATGATATAGCCACATGAAAATTAAAGTGATCCTTACAATTTTGTCAATAATGCGACTATATTACTTTGATAGCGAATACAAACTAAGGAACTCCATTATATCCGATAAAAATAACATTGAGGAGTGGCTTCTTCAAAATACTTTGTCACAAAATATTAAGAAAACTAAAATCCTATTATTTTAATAATAAATTTATTAATCTCAACAATTTCAATTACAAAAATAATGTTATCGACGTACTACATAAGTTCTTCAATTCTAAACTAAGAAAGCACGAGCAGAACGTTACCTAAAAAGGTTGAGAAAATAAATCTCATTATTAAGCAAAACTATTTATGACCCATTAACCCACCTATCGCAAATATTCTCAACCAAAATCCTAACCAATCCGACCCTAAATTTTGGTTTAACAAAAGCTGTGACTTAAATCGCATTCACGAAACATCGCACCATTACAATTGGATGATTTCTAACTTTTCACTGTCCCTCGCAAAAACTATACAAAGGGCACTCAACTTTCAATTTTCCCTGAATTCTTTAAGTCACATTTCCTTATTTAAAATAAAATTCTAGATTTTGTCATTTCGCAAATTTTAATCGAAATTCCTCTCAGAATTATTATCCTGATTTCCACTAATTTTATTTTTCTTCTACACATCAGTTATAGTTATTGGTTTTTTTATAATAAAATTTTCTATCCACTTTTTCTACTATGTCAACTCCTATTTACACTATAAACATTTAGTTTTTTTCGACTCGTTCAGGTCTTTGTATTCTTAATTTATCCGAAAAAACTGCTGAAAAAATTTATACATATAAATAATAAACAATAAAAGGTTTTATAAAAAAATTTTAAAATATTATTTTAACCGGAGCAATTTATGTTTCCGTTTAATTAAGTTTATTCTTAAGAATAGTTTATTTTATATTTTGAGACAATTTAGGGCCGAAAAAAAAATTAAGAAAAAACTGAGAAGATTATAGTTACTATTGTAAACTTTAAGAAACCGTGCATACCGACAATGGTGTTTAAAATAAAAATGCCCACCCTACAAGTTGGTCCGAATAATATCAATTACCAATTTTAACTTCATAGCTTCATTGAATTCAATTTCATAGTAATTAGATTGAAGACTGTAAACTTCGAAAAATTGATCGCCATATTATATTACATACGGATTTTAATTTTCAGCCATCTAAACTTATGAGTTGCAAAGGTATGCACTCTGGTTCCAGCTAACTCTTTGGTAGCTCCATCAAGCTATGCCTCGAAAAATCTCAAAATTTGCAAACGAGTTTGATGTATTACTTAACTTGCCTACCTTTTAATTTAAATTTTATAGTGAAGATATTTCTGAAGACATGTGAGCAATGTTCTAAACATTGTATAACAGCTGCCTAAAAATGAAGCTAATATAACATTTTTAAACTTCACAAAAGTATTTGAACTATTACATAACTGTTCGTGTTTTCAAGTTCTCAGTTATTTTAGTTTTAAAGAAATTCATATTGTTTCCAAAAGTTGTATGGAGGTTACCCACAACTCTAACTTTTTTAGTTTTTGAATAATCGTGCTGAAAGACGGACAGATGAACCCTCTAGCTAGATGGATTTTGTTTTCGATGCTGATTCGATCCATACCTTTGAGTCTACATCTAGCTAGTTAAGATCGATGCATTACAAACGGAAGAGCAATTTTAATATATCCTTGACGTTTTTTGTAAACACGGGTATAAAAACACTAGTGATAAATTTTAAGAATAAGTATTAAAGTTGGCAATAAAATTGTGTTGGCTGATATTTCAAGAGTCTTAAAATCTTTAAGAAGAAAATAAATGATTTAGTTTTACCTTGAAATGAATAAATTATTATATGTTAATTTTGGCTTAATTTCAGAAAATAATTTTTGTACATAAATTTTTGAATTATAATTTTAAAGAAATTTTCTACTACGAAAAATTGTTATACTAATTAACTTAATCTATTCTGTGTCAAAAAGTTACTAACTTATTCCGTAAATAAAATCGAATCTCCTAATAAGAAAATTTTTTGGGGAGTTTAAGAGCATGAGCAATCAACGTAATGTTACATTACAAAATGAACATTCAAATGAGTTAGCAAGGTCGTTCCAATTTACATATTGGCCTTCAGTTAATTTTTAGCAGGCCGCAATTGTACTTTCAGTGGAAACATGATTGACGGGAATTCCCACAATTGAACCGATTGTATTAACTGCGTTAAAATAAATGATATTACTGTACTTTTTATCCCTAGAAAGGTGAAAAACTTAATATCATGCGGTGCCGCCAGTGAAATTTATATGTTTCACTGTATATAGTTATGATAGTGAAAGCTATGCTAGTTCAATAGGGGTTTTCTTGGGACATAAGTTAGTTCGAGGACATGCAGTCAAACTAAATTTTCCATTTAAGCAACATGCCAGAATGAGGAAAAACCATTATAAATTTTGTCAGAAAATGACCAGCGCTTACTATAGACAGAAGAATAATTCTATGTAACTATAAATACAATCCTGCAAGTGATTTAGGAATTAAGAAACCTACAGTTGCAGTAAGATTCTGAAAGCTACGAAAAAAATCTGAAGTAAAACACAAACAGCTTTTAAACGTAAGTCACAGAAATGCATTACGCATTACTTCCGATCCCGGTCATTCCATCACTCAATCCAAACAAACCAACCAATCTATGCTGTAATTTAAAGTCACACTACCACAAGTATACTTTGACTAAATGTGACTGTGTGACAAAACTTTTTCTGATAATTTAAGAAATTTTTTTCAATTATATAAGAAAAGACTAAGATAAGTTTTCTTGAGTTTTCCAAAATCAAAAGAAAAGTCCTCTAAACAAATTTTTATACTGTGATTACATAAAAGAAAAACTTTGATTTTCATCTTAAATCTGTTTTTCAAAATGGAACCACTTCCAATTTTATGCTGGAAAATTGTTTTTATTGAAATTTTCCTATTTATTTAACGTAATTGACAAGTAATATAAAAATCTATATTTAAAAAAAAACCAAGGAACCCAACACTAAAGAAAATTACCAATACAAAAAAAGAAAAATTGAAAATTAAGCAAAAAAAAAAAAAATATTCAATTGTATAATTAAGGAAATTATCAAGGACATGAATTTGTAATCAGTTATAAATAAAACGACCTCGGTTCATTACATCTTTAAAATAATTTAACTCGTATCTTCTATTTATATTTTTTGTTTTTTTTAATTTAATTTTATATTTTGTTGTTGGATTCGGTATCACTTTTCTTTACTTTGAATTTTATTTAAAACACATGTCTGCATATCAAATCATAATCTTTTTTCCTTTTCTCTCAAATTTTTTTTTTCTTTTAAAAATTTCATCCAATTTATTCATTCATTAATTTAAATACAAAAAAAAATGTATATATATTTGTATATATATCTTTTAAATTATAACATACATATAAATTACAATATGCATAATATATGTTTATATATATATAGAACATTTATTTGGAAAAATTTTCAAAGATGTTGTTAAGATCCTGGCTTTGATGTTTTTTACTTTACAAATCACCAAAAAAATGTGTTTTGTCTATCTTTTTTTATTTTTTTTTTTTTTTTTTTTTTTGTAAAAATATTTTATTGGAATTCTCCTGGTTTTCCCGAAAGAAAAAGCAAAAAACAAGAAAATATTACATAAAAAAAACATCATTGATTTTATTTTAATAAATAATAAAAATGTAAAAAAAAACGGGAAAAAAAATTATAATTTAAATTAGAATGAGACAGAAATAATGATGATGAAAAAATTAAAGAGAGAAAGGGAATTTATTATTTCAGAAGAGAGATAATTTATATTTTAAGAAAAGTAAAACAAAGTAATGGTGTAGGAAATAGCAATTTAGTGTGAACTAACAAACAGTTACTAAATATCTGACAGGGCCTCACTTTTGATTTGAGTGAGGAGGACATTTATTAGTAACAAATCTTGGCTTTATTCAATAATACTAAAGCAATGTTAACTTTCTCACGAGATACTTATACTCAAATATTTGAAATGAGCACAGTATCTCTTAAGTTAGGAGTGCTTTTAATACTTGTTAGGTTTATGTGATCTCATTTTTTATATTAGGCTAGGAATTGAGGATTATAAGGTAATGCCTATCAAATTGAGAAGAGTAAAATACTGTGGCTCCTACTCCTTATAAACTAGAAATATATTGAATTAGCTCTTTATATTTTAGATGCATGTTAATTCCTTTGAGGAATCCAAGACAATTGCAATTTGGAAAATTTATGTGACACTGTACCATGAAAAAAACTTGGTTGGAAAGAATCAACTTAAACATATTATCCCGATATGAAGCTAATGGAGGAAATAACTTCAATAGAATGATTCTTTTGACTCGTCTTTAGAGAATAAAAATTAAAAAATGATTCTTCGAAATTAGAAAATTAAAATAATTTTAAAGAAGTCTGTAGATTTTTGTGAAGAGATATAAAATACAATATTACAATAAATTAATTATATTAGTAACTTTATTTTGATTTGATATCAAGATAGTGGATTTTTTTTTCTAAGAAAAGACCTTCAAAAAGCAGCAACTGTACAACCTGATGGTGTAAGAATCTTACTTACTAAAACAAACCTGTGTGTCTACAAGGATAGTAATTTTATAAAAATAGAAAACAATTTTTACTTATATATAAACTATAAAATATATAAAAATCTTTAGATTGAAGATTTAATTTCTTATATATGTGGTTTCTTTTATCATAATTGCTTGGACCGAAAATTTTTTAGCAAACCATCTTCCAGTGTTTGATTCAAGCCATCAATATTTAATTTAAGACTTTTTTTTTAAGTGATAACTGTTCAATTGTAAGGCTAATAATACAGTGTCTATAGTTAAGGTACATGTTGGAACAGAGGGTCATATTATATTCGTGTTATTAGAATTTAATCCGACATACAATTTAAACAGGAGACATTACTAGGTCTGATAACATGTAGAAATGTCTTAGATTTTCAATAGACACAATTCTATTTTGTAAATATTGAAATAATTTTGTATTTGAGTTGTATGGTATTCTATATCTGTGAATTATATTATTCAATTAAATTATTTTTTTATATTTTGAACTTGTTTATATTGTTATGTTAATGTATATTTTTTTAAAGATATATAATTTATTAATTATTGATTAAGCCATTAATTTAAACCCAATAGCGAATAGCAGTTGAGTCGAGTCGAAAACCATAAAAGAATTTTCACTTTCACTGGGATTCGAAATCCGGGCTTTCCATCAAAGTATGGCACTAAATTTTTCTTAAATGCTTTCTATCTCTTTCATTCTAGAACATTTCATCTACTATAATTTTATCTATTCAATGTTTTGAATAGTTTATATTAAAGAATAACAGCAAACGTTTTCTTATTGATTCAGCTGTTAGGTTAGTGGTAATTTAACAAAAATAATTTAAATAAAAAATATAAAACATATTAATTAAATTATTATTTGATGGTTGAAGCTAAAACTTCCATAAGTTTATATATTTTGCCGTATTAAAACTTTTATTCCTGACCTAGTTTCCGATAAATAAATATTTAGCCTTTGAAGTTCTTCACTCAACAAAAATTTCCTATAATAATCGATCAATATATCAAACCAAATCAATATACATCGACATCTGCCAGATAACAACAGCAACTATATTAAAAATTTTATAAAATCGCTCGGCTGCAAAACAAACTCCTCAATACAAAATTGTTAATTCTATACTTTTTTGTTTCTTTTATTTTATTTTTAAATTTCCGAAATTATTTTGTAAGACGAATCCCCTTAATATTTATAAGTAATTTAATTTTTTATTATCCTTTACTGTTAAGAACATTTTTTTTTTCACCCCTAGATCCTGAAATTTAAATTTATTCTGAAAAGAGAAGCAAAACAAAAAAATAAAAAAAAAACTGACGAAAAAATATTATCAACATTCTGTATCTGCGTAAAAAAATGTTATAGGAGATAAAATGTGCTAATAAGAAAGAGATGGAAAGCATTGAAGAAAAATTAAAGGAGACAAAAAAAAAAAAAATTAAAATTTGAAAAATTTTCATCTAACAAAAAGAAAAACCAAAATGAAGAATAGGAAATTCTTTTCTTTGGAATATTTTTTAACTATTTCGAAGAAACGTTCTTATATAGTTTTACTCTGCCTGTCCGTCCGTCCATATATTTCAGGTATAATTCCGCTTGACACAAGGAAATGTAATTTAAATCACAGAAAGATATCCAATAAAATATCTGTAAAATTTGTCTGTAATCCCACCCGAAACGAAGTCACGCCCCAAATATTGGAAAATTCCTGTATTGAAATATGAAGTTCTAACAAAAGTTGTATTAGGGATATATATAGGGAATCTAGAAACGTCAAAATATATTTGTACTTATAAGAAATGAGCTTTATAATAAATATAAAGAGTTGCCATACGGTACTTTAATTTACCGTTACGCGTAACTCTATTTTTGTAAAAATGTTGACTTCTTACTACTTCGAAATAGTTGAAGTTAGAAATTCATAATTTTGAAGGATTTAGATCTTCAGAATTAAAAATTTTTAAGTTTAGCTTTCCATTTAGGAGCTGTGAGGGGTGAAAAATTTTAATTTAATTTAATTGAAAACCTTTCAAAATTTTTTATAGTAATTTCCAAAAAATGGTCCTCTTAATATGTACCTAAGGTAAATGTGCAAACAAGTTCTCTAAATCGTTCATTACATATAAACCATTTTTCAATATATATTTACTCTAAACTTCCTATGGAACTTTTTCAAATTTTAATGTCCTTTGAATGTCCTTTTTTAAAAATCCTTGATTTTTTATTACTTATTTTTCATTTTCTTCTTGTACAAAAAAAAAATAAATAAAAAAATAAAATAAATTATTACCGTCGTCATTACCATCATCAAAGCCGCATGAATTTTATTTATGTACATATAGTAATATTTTATATAATATTTACATGTTATACATATACATATAATATATATATATATATACATATTATAAATTGTATAAATATTTTAATATTATATCTATTCTACAATCTTCTTTTATTTTAAGGAGACATCAGTTGAAGACATCAAAATTGCAATGACTGACACTTTAATAGTATATAAGATAGCTACGAGTCCCAAGGGCGTCAAAAACTGATTTAGAAAAATTGTTGGTAAATTTTTGGAATCCTACCATAGGATCCACCTATCAATGCAACTAGCTAAAAATTCTTTAATCTTAGGCTTGATGAACTCTTAAAATAATACCTTTACGAACTTATCAGCTTTTTTAAAAGACTCTGCGGCAACTGTAGATTTTAATTTTTTTGAGGATTTTCAGAGACTTTTTCTAATTTAATGAGTACGGACCATCGACCTATGGTGATTAATCTGAATGTATGAGAAAATAAAGTTTTTCAATAGTTTTTCCTTTTTATTGAACTTTTGTAATTTTTAAAAAATTATATAGTTTTAAAAGTTGGGCACATTTGGCCCATCTGCGATGTCTGCTTTTTTCCCATCTGCAGCATTATGGCAGCATTCACACCAAATTTCATTAAAACCGAATGCGATTTTGATGAGTTATTAGAACTTGAGATTCCCAAAATTCCTAGAATCTCTACACGCTATGGAAATAGAATCAATTGACAAAAGCAACTTTTCATGGGTACTCACCCACAAAAGTCTGTGTACTAAATTTGAACTTATTCCGATGGAACTCGAAATTTCCTGTAAATCTAAAGTTTTTATATGAGAGCTTCCCGATTCCGGGGTCCAATTTTTTGAACAAAGAGAGCATTCACACCAAATTTCATTAAAATCTGAAGACATACACATACACACAACTAAAGCCACACAAATTAATTTTCGAACTTATGCTATTCTTAGTAGTCCCATTGGCAAACGCACAATTCAGACAACCTTTAGTCTTCCCAGGGACTCACCAAAATACCGGAGCAGTTTATATTTTTTAAACTTTACATGCAGTATATGGCACATATCCTCTTGAGATTTGTTAGGGGTTATCTGAGGGGCTTGTACTCTTATTTATTGTAAAAATTATTTAAATAATATTTTGTATACATGAAAATTGCCATCAGTTTAATTTTTCATCATATTAAAAAAATAAAATAAAAATAAGAAAAATATAAATGGAAGGATATATAGAATGGTTATGGTATTTAAACCTATCGCGTAGAGAGCACATCAACGTACAAAAAAAATCGGCGAATTAAAATAATAATAGAAGAAAAAATAAAATTAGGACAGAAGCCCTTCTAACCATCAAAGATGAAAAGTTTTTATTTTTTTATTTATTATATGTTTCTTTATATTTTTTAATAATTTTATAAGGTTAGAAATATTTTCATTTTATATAAATTACAAGTAAAAAAAATTCCCCAGCCATTTTCTTCAATTTTTGTTTTGGTTTCGTTTTTGTGCCGATGGTAGCAAATTATTTTTAGGAATGCCTCCTTCAAGTTTTCTTTAAATTTGTGTTTTATTTTTTTCATTGTTACAAGAGCGTTGTTTTGAAAATGATGAAAAAAACACAAATTTTCTAATTTTTAATCTTAGTGGTGGGTTATGTGGTACTTTTTAAAGAACTTTTTACAAAATTTTTAAGCATGAATAATTTTAATTTTGGTTTTTATTATTTACTAGCAGATTTACCCGGCGTTGCTCGGAAGCTTGCAAATTGTAAAAAAGCAAGTTTCAGCCAATTTTTTGAAATACTACTTTGCTTATAAATGAAGCCACAAAAAAATATTTGTGGAGTTCCGTTAACCAATCGTGGCCCAATAGCTTTTTATAGGTTTTTTCGTTACTTTGTTATATATTAGAAATGATTTAACCGATTAACTTCAAATTTTGTATATGTGTTCTTCTTTGAAAATGAAGTTCAATTTACTAACAGACTTGAAAGTTGTTAATCCCTGCCGACCCGACGATTGTTCAAAAAAAAATTTGTAAGTAAATTACGTCCAAGTTTTGAAAGTAGGTACAACTTCTTTGAATTAGGGGAATACTTAAAAAAAAGGTTTGTCGAGTTCTTTTAATCGAATGCGAAACAAAAACTTTAAAAAACAATTTGCAAAACAATTTGAACGATTATCTCTAATTTTTCTATACATGGTGCTTCTTGACATTTTGGTGCTCCTTGACGATATAGTTCAGGATGGTAGGTTTCCGGCGAATAATGTTAACTGAATTAAAATGACTATAGGTCAAAAGGGGATACAAAATTTGCCATTATGTCATTATACTATGTCAATAATAGTTTTCTTGAATTGCCAACGCTTGAATAAAATATAGTCGATGGCTTAGAAAAGGTTTAAAAATTCGCTTTTCAACTTATATTTTGTTTAGTACTCACCTGAAAGTTGTAATACGCTCTTCCTCGTTTTTTTATGATTTGATGAGAGAAATGTAGGCTTATTTTTTGGAAAAACTGTTTTAAAATACTATGTATTTAAGCATTATATATAACAAATTGAATTTTTTGATTTTTAGATTTCATTTGAAGAAAACTGAAAATTTCATTTAATCTTTGTTCAAAACGCACAAACAGGTCAACACCAAATTAACCCTGTGGGTTTTAATTAAAATGCTGGTACAAAATTTTCAATAAAATACTTTTAATCGTATAAGAAAATAAAATATATAGAAAACTTCATATCATCGTCGTGGAAAATGGGTTAATCGAACTTAACTAAAACTTTTTGCAGCCTCTCTTTTAGACTACAAAATCAACCTGTAAAATTGGACACAAATCGAAAACACAAAATTTTTTGAAAGTCCGCCAGGCCGAAATGGGTTAATTTATTCCAACCAAATTTATGCAACTAAATGCGGTTGCTAAGAGGAACATTTGTGCAAAATTTCAAGTCAATCGGTCAAACAGTTTTGACTCGACATCAAAAACATTGAAAAAGCTTCTTTGCACTCTCGTGCCCAAACGGGTTAACCGAACTCAACAAAAATTTGTCACAGACTTTATTTTCGACTGCGAAACCACCTTGTAAAATTGGACACAAATCGGAAACACAAAATTTTTTGGAAGCCCGCCAGGCCGAAATGGGTTAAATTATTTCAACCAAATTTATGCAACTAATTGCGGTTGCTAAGAGGAACATTTGTGCAAAATTTCAAGTCAATCGGTCAAACTGTTTCGGCTCGACATCGAAAACATTGAAAAAGCTTCATTGCGCCCTCGTGCCCAAACGGGTTAACCGAACCCAACAAAAATTTGTGCCAGACTCTTTTTTTGACTGCAAAACCACCCTGTTAAATTGGACACAAATCGGAAACAAAAAATTTTTTGGAAGCCCGCCGGGCCGAAAGGGGTTAATTTATTCCAACCAGTTTTATACCATTAATTCCGTGTAATAAGAAGAACATTCGTGCAAAATTTCAAGTGAATCGGGCAAACCGTTTCGACTCGACATTAAAAAAACGAAAAAGCTTAAAACGGCTCTGGAGCCGCAACCTGCTGACTTATAAAAATGCGACATAGCCTATGTCACCCCCCGGACTCCCAAAATTATTCCTCTAAAATTTGGTGTCAATCGGACCAGTAGTTTTCACGTGAATCCTGGACAAACAAACAAACAAACAAACAAACAAACAAACAAATTTTCTTCTTTATATATTAGATTTACTTATATTTTTTTTTTAATAAAGTAATGAAAAAAGTTATTTTGTATGTGTATTGAGACTTGTTTTAAGTGTTAAACATAATATTAAATGCATTTCATTTTAAATTATTTTATTCTTATATTTAAATAATGTATAAAATTTAATTATCTACCCAATGAAATTTGTTGGCTGAAAGTGGCTTTTTGAGACATAATAATGCATTGTTGTCTCTGTCAAAGTTAAACGTTTGAGAAACAATATTTAAGAGAAAATGTATGGGGTATTAAGGTATACATTCTTCCAACACTAGCATAATGCAAATCCTTTATATTACACTTTGGAGGAATTGTGAAATATTCCAGGATTTCCGTCGTCGGTTGAAAATGCAAGTCTTCAGATCCCGCCATCATTATAGTAAGAATTAAATATGTTGTAGGGCTTTCTTCTTATAGGGCGCATTAGGATAAGAAATTGTCAACACTAGTCAACTTGTTTCAATGTTTCGAGAGTTGTACTCACTAGTCAACTTGTTTCAATGGAATAGGAATAGACAACTTGTTTCATTTTTCCGAGGGTTGTACTCAAGATGATGTGACAATATCTATGAATGGGAGCTCCGTGATGTGGGTATGCATTTGGCAGTTTATTAATGGAAGGAGCTCAAATTTTCATACGGGTGTTCTTATAAACAAAAACTTATTGAAAAATATTACAAAATTAATTATAATAAAGTTATACTTGTGTAGCCTAATAAGCAATAAGCTAAGTGGACGCTATTTCGTTCCGATAAACAAACTTGTTGACATTTTTTTTAAAAAAGGGTTATTGCATATAATGTAAATAAATTTTTCAAAGTTTTGCAACTCCAGCTTATTCAGTTTTTTGAGTTTTTAACTTACCGTGCGAACAGACGACCAGACTGACACACATAAGTAGATCAACTTACTGTTCAGTTTTAACTTGTGACCTCATTCTGATTAATACACTTGAATCAATATCTATCATGTATTTTATATTGCGCTGGTATACAAGTGTAAAAATCTGGAGTTCTACAGTTATTCAAAATCTTTTAAGCTTCGTGAATTTTATTAAATAAGTGAAACCCTTTTCTGACTTTAAAGAACACTCATATTAATTAAAATGAATAAACAAGTAGTTCGTTCGGTAATTTTCATTTTTGAATACAAATACAAATTTCGTCTATAACTTGTGTTTGCACTCGATTCCGAACTATTTTCTTTTTTAATTTTACTCAATTCCGGATATGAAATGATTTTTCATTTTAATTTGTAAACATTTCACTCAAACCCTCAAAACCAAATCATTTTTTCACTCTTACTAATTATTGTCAAACATTTTTGAAGCTTTGCTATTAGTTGTTCGTTTCCTTTATTTTTGATCTTATTTACAACTGCTAACTCTACTGACGTCGCCACAAGGCATGCCATATTCACTTTTAGACAACACTCAAAACTCTACAATTAACATACTCAAATATAAACAAATATTTAATTATAATTAAGTCCTCTCAATACACCAATGCTGCTGTACACCAATTTTAAGTTCTTACCTTTCAATCGCTCACAAATATTCAAAAAACTTTAAATTAGTAATAATTATGCAATAGTTCTTTCAATACAGGTGGTCGATTAAATTATATCTTTATCTTAAAAATCTTAATGTTTCATTACTAATATATTTTTAAAACTTGCATTCCAAAAGACTTATTTTGCTTTAAAATATTCTCTTTATTAACTTTATTTTCTGGAATTCATTTTGGTTGTCTCTTTTGAACATCCATTAAAATAAATTCCTGATTATGATAATAAATTTCTTTACTTCTTTACCTAATGTTTTTCTTTTCACCTTTCACTCAAAAGATCTTTATATAGGTACTCATAATATGAGTGTATATACAAATTAATATATGTATTAGTATAAAGAACTTTAATAAATCTTTCCGTCTTCGAAATTTTTTATTTTTTAATTTCATGAATGAATCAAAAATGTGCATATAAAACGAGGTAAATAGTATCTGGTATGATTGATCACAACACTGCTTATAAGGTTAGGAATCACTCAAAATCGTATATTTTAAGACAAGATTTTAATATTACAAAAAAATAAAAATAAGAAAATAAATTTCCTTTTTTACCAATTGAGTTCTTAACAAATTTTCTTTCATTTTCTACAAAATTTTCTTATCCGAGTCCTTGAAATTTTTCAAAATTGAGAAAATACTGATTTTCGTTTCCTTGTCATCGCGTAAATGAAAATATATGTTTTTTTTTTTTTTATTTTTTCATTTTATTTCCATATCCAGATGAAGTTGAAGAATGGTAAAAAATGCTTTAAGCAAATCTTCCAAGGATTCATTTCATTTTTCATTCATTTCAGGATAAAAAAAAAAAAAATTTACTAAATCTTCATTTTAAATCTTTTTACATGTCAAAATCCATAAAAACAAATTTTAGTTTTTTTTAAAAAGAAAATATAAGGAAAAAACCTTCATGAGAAAAAATGATTTTCATAATTCATGTGTTCTATTGATCATAGAACCTCCCTAATGAATAGAAATATAATGTAATATATTTAAAAAAATATGAATATAAATATTCAATGTCAAGTAAAATTTTTCTAATGCAATTTTATATTTAATATAAACATATTGTCTTTTATTTAAAAAATATAAAACTCTGTTTATATTTAAATTAATTTCGCTAGAGTTGTTTTTATTCTACAGTGACGTCAGCTCTTATATAGTGGCGGTATTTGTTTGAAGAACTTTGCAATTAAAAGAATTGGAAGATCAAGTGCCAGGTTAGATTAAGATTTTAATTCTAATCAAATATTCTTACTATTCTTTATAAAAGAGTTTTTCATTTCACGAGGTTTTGATTATTTCGAAACTTAATTCAAACAAAAAATTTCAGCCCTAATACAAATGTGCTAAAATATTTATGATTGATCCATAAAATTTACAATTATACTGATCTCCAAATTGTACTTTACTTACTGGGATATAACATTGGAAATTTTAATAAATTTTTAAAAATAGTTAAAATGGAATACCTAATAAATAAAAATTATATTTTTATACATATATTAATTTTATCAATCGAAGACTCATGCGAATCAACGCTGGTTGGAAAGTCTGAATCACTCACTTATCTCATATCATGTGGCAGAGTATTATTCATCATCATCTTCATCTTTTAGCGTTACAACTCCTGGTGAGTTTTAGCCTTCTTCACTATCTTCCTCCATTCATCTCTGTTTCTCGCGGTGGTTTTCCAGTTTATTTCCCCTAGTTTTCTGGTATCGTCTTCAATGTTATTTTCCCATCTGCTTCTAGGCCTACCTCTTGCTCTGTTAAGCAATGGTCTAGCATTGTAAATTTTGTACTGTGCTCTATTTTCCGCCATTCTGATGACATACCCCGCCCAACTTAATCTACTGGACTTTATATGTTTTACAATGTCCTCGTTCTCTGCTAGCGCATATAACTCTGAATTGTGCCTTCTACGGTATTCGCCGTTTTCATTTCGTATTGGACCATAAATAGTTCTAAATATCTTTCTTTCAAATATTCTTAACATTTCTTCTCATTTCTATTCATGGTCCATGTTTCACTTCCATAAGTTGCTACTGGGCGTATGATGGTTTTGTATATTTGCAACTTTGCTCTTCTTGTTATTAGCTTGGATGTCATCAGCTTCTTATGAGAGTAGTAACATTTGTTTGCTGCCTGTATTCTGTCTTGTACGCAGGCTTGGCTACTGTTATTGTTTGTTAATATTATGCCAAGATATTTGTAGCTATTAACACCTTCAATTTCATCTTGTTCGATTTTTATATTTTGTGGAAGTCTTCTTTCTTCATTTCTTGACATTTTTAGGTATTTAGTTTTTGCTATATTTATATTTAAGCCTATTTTATGCGATTTTTCTGTGATTAATTTAAATATATCTGCCATTTTATTATAAGCTTTGGCAATAATCAAAATATCATCTGCGTACACTATAATCTGATACTCTCTCATGAATATATTACCTCCCAAATCCATGTTACCTTTTGCATATTCCAGAAGCATATTAAAAATTATTGCTGAAAGAGCGTCCCCTTGTCGTACACCGCTTGTACTAATAAATTCTTCTGATGTAGAGTCCTGTATTAATATCTTATTCGTGGAATTTTGCATTGTCATCATTACAAGACCAGTCAACTTCGTGGACACGCCCAGTTTCAGTAAGGTCTTCGGAATTTCTTTTCTGTTAATGCTATCGAATGCTTGCTTGAAGTCTATAAATATCATATGCAAATCTACATTATACTCGTAGCATTTCTCCATGATTTGTTTAACCAGAAATGCTTGATCTATTGTCGATCTGCCATTTCTAAAACCACACTGGTACTCTCCGACTTGCTCTTCATTATATTGGTTTTACTCTCTCATATAAAACATTTGACATAACCTTATATGCACAATTTAGCAGCGTTATTCCCCTGTAATTTTCACAGTTTAGTATTATTATTATTATTATTATTAATATATTTGTATTTAATATATTTGAATTTACAATTTCAATGTTAGAATTATTCATTATCATCATTAATATCATTAATATAAATTTTAAACAAATCGGATCCTAAAATTGAACATTGAGGTACTCCTTTTATCACCGTTTTATCCAGCTTAATTTATTATTATCACGTACTTTTTGTTTTTTACCAAACAAATATGTTTTAAAAAAAGCAATTTGTTCGGAATCAAAACACAGTTCTAACAGTTTATGAATAAGTACATCGTAATCTATGCAGTAGAAGCTTTTTGAAGATCTAGAAAGACACATCCGGCATTTTTTCCGGATATGTTCTTAAATAGTTCTTAATTAGAAAAAGTTTTTCTTTCATTTGATCTTCCGTCCTTCTGTGACGGACAAACAGTTAGTTATTTATAAATAAATAAATAAATATATAAATTTTATTAATTAATGATGATATTTCTACAATGTATTGAAGTTGCGGTTTATTTTGACTTTGATTTGAAGTTTTGACATTTTAATGTCAACTAGAACACTAATCTAGTACAAAAATTATAAAATGGGTACGTTCATTATGGTTCTCGTATTAAAATTCAGTCTTCAACGTTATTCTAATGTCAAAATATGTTTTACATGTTTGAACAAAATTATGCTACAATTATGATATAATATTTACCGCGCAGCATGAAGTATGGGAACATATGGAAAAAGAGTTTACACAGAGTTCTTATTATAATATTATGAAAAATTGTCACATTTCGTTACTTATAGAAACTTCAATCCTTTTTTTCTCAATGTCTTATTCAAACCCTTTTATGTATTGCCTTTTGATATTTTTATTCCATGAATTATTGAATATTTTTAAAATATTTTGTATTAAATATTATAATGAATAATATATAATTTTAACATTTTAAACGTCTTCTATGAAGATTTTTTTTAATTAATATTATGGGTTACCTCATTTTGGGTCTCAAATATTTTTTCTATTTTTTGCGAAGGAGTAAATTTAAATGAAAAAGCTAAAATTTTGAATTTCTTATAAATCAAATAGTTACTCTTTTCTTTTTGCTTTACGTTTTTCAACCACATTAATGATAAGTGATCCATTTTAATTATTTATAAACTTTTCAAATAGAATAAAATTATTTGGTAAAATATTGTGTGGTTAAATAATTTTTATACAATCAACCTACGTAAAAAATGTTTTATTATTTCAATTATACTCTTAGAAAAAGAATATAAATTAAAAATTTAAATTAAAAAAAATTTTAAAGCAAATAAGAAATATTGCACAAGTCAAATTAATAAAAAATTCATTAAAATAAATTAAGAAATTTATTTTAGTGAAAATTAAATTGAATAAGTGTGGTGTGATATTATTCATTTTAATTATTTCAATATTTTTGGCATTTATTCACAAAAATTTAATATTTTATGATTAAAAATAGCTTTGCTTTATTATTTTGATTGAGTTACTAGAAATTTCTTTTTGAAACACCTACTTCTACTAAATACTTTAAACAAAAATATTACCTTATATATTGTGGAAAGTATAGATTTGAAGGTTTTAGCCTTTTCTGGGAGATTACAACCGGTGATGTACCAAATCGCAGCAATTTTCCAGCTATTCAGATGACTCCTTTTGCTTTTATTTTTTTTTTTTTTGTTTGGTTCAACTGTATAGCTAATAAGCCTTTCTATACCATAGATACATGTTGGAACAGGGGGTCATATTATATTCGCATTACTGACCTTAAAGAATTCCACATAAAATTGAAACATGAGATAGTCTTACGCCTTATAACATGTAGAAACGTCTTAGATTTTCAATAAATACAATTCTATTTTTGTTTATAATGTAATATTTTGTATTTGAGTTATATTTTATTATAATATTTCTGTGAGTTATATTATTCAATTAAATTATTTTTTTATATTTTGCTTTTGTTTATTTTGTTATAGTAATGTATTTTTTTTTTTTAAAGACATATAATTATTAATTATTGATTAAGCAATTAATTTGAACCCAATGGCGAATGGGAGTTGGGTCAAGTCGAAAACTAGAAAACTTCCACTAGGATTCGAACCCGAGTCTGTCGCATGAAAATATGGCATTCTAACCACTGTGCCACTATATGTATCCTTTGCTGTTTAATACATTACTTCAGTGTTTTTAAAACTACCCTTGTACATAAAATTGTATTTGAAAAATGTATCTACAAAGTTAAGCTAAATTTTTTAAAGAACTGAAAATTAAATCATACCAATTAAATAATAATCATTTTGAGGCTTTATTTATATTATTTATAAAAACAAAATTAAGTTCACTTGTGTATGTAACATATTTTAATAAAATTCATTAACTGCTTTTTAAAGTAGAATTTAATTTATTTTGATTCAAACGGGCCATCTTAAAACACGCTTTTCTAAACTTCATATGAATGAACTTGAATTATTTAAGGTTATATTTTATTGTTAGAAAATAAAACTCAAAACTCAATGAATCTTAAAATATATATATATATACCTATATACTGCCGTCATTGTCGAATTAGAAACAAATCCCATCTAATTATCTTAAGATTTTTATTTTACCATTCTTAAATTTTTTAAATTTAAGTATCACGCAAATATATAGCCTACAACTCAAAATAAAACCCATAGTATACATACTAGGTACTCGTACAAAAAAATATAATAATTTCATAAATTTAATATCTCATTTATTTTCTAAGCATATTTAAAATTTCTGATATCAACATAATAATATTTGACATTAAAATTTTTTTTTTTTTTATTTTTACATTTTTTATCCACATTTCAAAAAAAAAAAAAAAACCCAAAAAACAAAAACCGAATATTATATCATTAGTCTTGTCTTCAAATTGACAATCAATATCATAAATTATATAATATTATTATACCTACAGTAAAAAGTATAAGAGTAATAAAGAAAGAGAATATAAAATAAAAGAGACATAAGATGAAAAAAATTGAAGATAATAAATAAATAAATAAATAAATTGAATAATTTCAAAATTTTTCCAAAATAAAAAAAAAAAATGGAAAAAAAAAACAAATAAATAAATAAATAATTTTATTATACTTGGGTTTATATATTATAATACCGTTACATATTATAATATACCGTTACATATTATAATATACCGTTATCAGCATAATGTTATCTATTATTTGATATTATATTATTATAAAATGAAATTTTTCTTTATTATTTTAAAAATACAATAAACTTCCATTATATTTATACTTAAATATATTCATACATATATCCTTTTTTTATATCCTTGTAGTGTTACATACACATGCATAAATATATAATTATGTTTGTTTTTGATTTAAAATTTAAAAATGATAAAACAAAAAAAAAAAAATCAAATTTCATTGACAACACCGACAACGCGAAATTAAAATATGATTTTTTTTTCCAACAAATACTATTAAATTTTTATATTGTATGTATATGAGATACAAATACTAATATAAAAATAAGTGAAGAAAATAACCAAGGGTTTTTAAAAAAGCACATTTTCAGAATTACACATTGTGTTTCATATGAACTAAAGGTAAAAACTAAACATAAAAATAAATGATAATATTATAATTTAGTTATTTCATCAATTCATTATTAAATTGGAATAATAATCAAATCAATACTTAAAATATAATCCGAATGTACTCAAGAAAACCTGTTAACAAGTGCCGAAATATATCGTGGGACAACCCTTAAATGGGGAACTTTCTCAAATTTTTACAAAGCAAACTTATGATGATTCTCGAGGATCTGATCTATTGTCTGAAAAATGTGCTTAGCCCACTCCTACTAATTTCTTACGATCTAACTTCTCCCAAAATTTGTAAAACCGTTTAGAAGATATGTGGAGCTAAAAATTCTGCAAAAATTACGTTTTGCATAATGAAGTTTAGTACCGTATGGCAACCCTATGTATAAATTTATAAAGCTTATAAAAACAGCTTTCTTTTACAGATTACTTTATTACAGATTGAAAATATACCTAATACAACTCTCGTTCAAACAAATTAAATTTAGAAGGTCTGTAGCTTCTTAACGGGTGGGGGGGCTACAGAAAAAAGTTCTTTCATGAAATTATTTTTTTTTGCAATACCCGTAATTAAAATTTCCTCTCTCTATTTCAAACGGTGTAAAAGTTTTTGTTAACATACGTAAAGACGGACGGATGCACAGAGTGAAACTAACAAGCAAATTTTTTAAAAATTTTTTAAAAGTGTTCTATAAAACCATAAATAAATAAAGACATATCATTATTATATATTAATATGATATTGTTAGAGTTGGTAACCGGCAAAAAAACAAATTGAGAAATTCAATCCAATTCATCAGAAACACGAGTTTCAAAAAAAAAAAACAAATAAGCAATCAACTCTTCCCTGTATGTATATAATATTTATGTTTATAAAAAGGATGGTTGAACTGATATGGCATTTGGATTATGATCCAACCTTAATTTTTTTAACATTTTATTTATATTATCGTGAAAACGATTTTTTTTAAAGCTTAATTTAAAGTTAACAAAATAAAATGTAAATGATAAGTTTTTTTTTTTTTTCTTTTTTATCGTTGAAGATTTTCAGAATTTTTTTTATTTTTATTTTAATATCATAATATTGCAATAAAATTAATTTATTTAGTCAACAATATTTTGTATGAGTTAGAAGTTTGAATTTTTTAAACTTATATCAACTCAACAGATTATAAAGTATTGTAAAAGAGTCTGGAGTTAAATCTGTAGATATCATATGAAACATGTAGATCCTACGATTGTTTCAATGAATGGAATCCTTCTACATACAAAAAAATTTGGTGGCATATTTTGTACAATATAAGTTAATAAATGTACCTATACAATTTTACGCCACTTTTTTATTAGATATAATCTGATCGTAGTTGAACCTAAGACCTCCTACTGGAAAAGATGGCTTCTAACCACTCTTTGATCAGAATTGAAATTCAAATAAAACTCAAAACTTTATAAAAACCACCTTCTTATTATACGATGCTTTAAAATCGATTGGTACAAAACAAGTTATTTTCTGTTTTTACAATTCAATCATTGCCATTAGGTACCAATGCCTTGCTATCATCATATTATTGATACAATCAAAAATTTTATAAAAAATTTTAAAAAATTTGAGGAACTTAACAAAAGTAAATACAAAAATCTGTTAAAAATTAAAAAAAAATTGAATTTATTAATATATACCTAGCACAATATTTCAAGAAGGAAAATAGTTATACTAAAGTAAGGAAGTTCTTTTTTTCTTAAGAAAATATCTTTAAATATATAAAGAGTATATTAGAAGGAAATACCGTTAGAATGTTGTTCTGTCAAAGCTAAAATGAAGCGAATGGTAAGCCTTGAAATATATTTAGTTTTTTTAGTTTCGACATCTTCAAACCGATTGTAAATAAATATGTTAAAGAGACAAGCGAATATTATGTACTACTTACATTATATAAAATGGTTGTTACTATAGTAACCCACTGGTTAACATTGGAACAAATATCGTCACTTGGGTTTACTTTAACACTATAATGATAAATTATAGTATAATAAAATTAATTCAAATAATTATTATGAATTTATAAATTTGTTTAAATAAGAACACTATTAAAGGGCTGCCCAGAGAAGTAGAGATTCGACACTTTACTGAAAACTCAAATTCGACTTTGATCAGACTTAAAAATCATTCCAGAGTTTAAAAACTAATTTATTCGAATAATTCAAGTTATAGAAAATTTATAATTGCCAATTATTTCTTATTCTTCTGTATACCTTTAAGGAAACCCCGTTATTACTGTAATCATTCATGTATTACCGTTTTATTTTCAAAAATATAATCAATATTTTTGCCTAAAGTAAAAAACTGAAATTTTCTACCTATAGACAATTTTTAAAAAATTCTTTAAACAATACAAAATTCTTACAGGGTTACGCGAACAAACATTACATACATGTTTATCTATTAATATAAGTTTATATTTCGTTGCACCACATTCACCCAATAAAATACTCATTCCGCCTCTGTTTTGATATACCGAAAAAAAAAAAAAATCCGAACTTTTGAGAAAAATTAAAAGAATACTAAAAATTTAAAAACATTTGCTTCTTTTTGGTACTTCACCTTAGCATGGAAAAATAAAAATAAAAAATCTATTTACCCTTAAAAGAAGAGAAGTGGAGAGACAAAATTGATTCTTGAAAGTAATGAATATATTGAGATCTGCTGAAAAAAAAAACAAAAAATCAAAATTAAATATATATACAACGAAAAATATGTTTAATATGGAATCCCCAATCGATTTGGGGTTATCTTAGTTAAGATCGCGAATTAGATTTTATCATCAGTTTTGTTTTCTTTCCATCAGTGTCTATTTTTCAATTTATCAGTTTCAGGGTCATCAGTTTTAATTTATCAGTTTCAGAAACATCAGTTTTAACCTATCAGTTTCATTACCATTAGTTTTAATCTATCAGTTTCAGGACCATCAGTTTTAACCTATCAGTTTTAATCTGACAGAGAAATACTTATTAACACCACTAAGTTGTTTTGACACCAATAAAAGGGTGCCTCTACAGACATATTATTATCACCCAAGTGCCATTACATTACGAAGGTTATATCAAACACAGTTGAACTAGCTAGATGGCGTAACACGGCTTATGGAAATTCGTTTGTCATGCGCTCATCACGTTTATGGAACTATATTCCATCAAATGTGTTCCCCAAAGTTGATAATGTATATATGTACGATTTAACCAAATTTAAGAAGAACTTTAACATCTTTCTTCTAAATATCCCATCCAATTTTCCCCATCTCCCATAATCCAAATATTCCAAATAACTTCCACCATAATCATAAATCCTTCCATATCCTCATCACTGTAACCAAGCTGTACATTTGTATAACAGGTTCCCTCCTAAAGTTTGGTTCAGAAAGGGTGTGGTTTTAGTGTGTTAAAATCATACACTACCCAAAGAAATACCGCATAGTTTCAATGGGTGGCTTTCGAGCTTTCCATTCCCTCGTAAAAAAAAAAAAATAAAAATAAAAAAATAAATTCTCCAGCAAATGGAAAATTTTTCTGTATTTTATGACAGCGTTGCGTGACAGTTAATGATTGTACTTGGTTGTCATATAAATCTATTGCATATATGTGACTGGTTAGTAATCAACTTGTTATTCAAAGCAACCTGACTTTACACTTATGCTGCTTAAATTTTAAGTAAAACCACTTCTTTAACGTTGATATATATTAAGCTAAATTACAATATAGTATTTCGTCTAAATGTCACTATGCACCAAATGTCAATATTTCTTGGTTTTTTTGTTCTTCAAAATTTTTAACTGTGCAGAAAACCGCTTTTCCAAAAACATTACAGTTTAATTTTATTTTTTAAACTAAAATGCTACTTCAGATTAAATAAAATTACCTTTCAATATTAAAAAAAAAAAAAAAACAAAAATGAAACAACAATAAAAATCATTCAGTTAAAGAACCTACTTAAAAAGATCCTAAAAATATATAAATTTATTTTTTTTTTATTCTTTTAGTACATTCACTTCTGATGTACTTGAAAATCAAAATTGTACTGTATTGTTTTTTTTTTTTATCGTTTTGTTTTCATTTTTTCTCGGAAGAAAAGAGTGAGAGAAAAAATACTTAAAAAAAAAAAAAAAAATTAAAAATAAATTAAATGTAAGAGATATATATATAAATATACATATATATACATGTATAAATACAATATAATTTATTATAACAGTAACGAGTAAAAGAAATTATTTTTCTATTACTTGAATTGGCCCTGTCTGCTTATATTGAAAACATATTTTGATTTTTTTATTGTTTTTTTTTTTTGTTGTTGTTTTTTTTTTTTTTCAAAATCGAATCCTAACAGTTTTTAGATCAAAGCACTTTGATAAATCACATTTTCATTTTTTTTTTTCATTATTATATTCTGTCAATTTTCTTTCTCTTTCCTTTCCAATTTTTTTCTCAAATTAAAGTGGATAATGAAATAATACACCAACAAAATACATACACTATGTTACAGATATAAAATATATCGTGATATAAGTACGGATAATAAGCAAAACAAAATAGATGATACATTATTAAGAACTTAATATACATACATACACATATAAATTAAAAAAAAACAAATAAGGAAAAAAACCAAGGGTTTTTAAAAAGCACATTTTCAAAATTATATACGGTTTCTTACTTAATATTTCATCATTTATTTTTGTAAAAATGTATATAAAAAAAAAAAAATATTAATTTAGTTATTTCATTAATTTATTAATTATATGACTAATAGGGAAATTCTTAGAATATAAACCCAATGCACTCAAGGAAACCTGTTAATTAGCGCGGAAAATAATGTTGCAGCTTCAATGTTAACGTTTAATTTTGGAAAAAACTTATACTGGTGAATAAGTTACTGTTTTATATAAACATAAAAGTTTTAATTTTTAAGACCTAGGAGCCCTTCAATGGGGAAGGTTCCCAAATTTTTGCTTAGTAAACTTATGATTGATCTGCCCACCCCACTCCTGTTCTCACCCTTCAATTTTTTTTCGGGGAAATCAATTTTGAACTCCACCAAAATTTGGAATTTTACCTAAAATTTTATTATCTAAGCAAAAATAGTTAAAAGAGACAATTTCTTCAATTTCAAGAAACCCTTTCAAATTTAAGAAAAACCTTTAACATATGTTGAAACATAATGCTGCAGCTATAAATTTTGTATATTAGTAAACAAAAATTTGAACAGGTTATCAAGTTACAGGTGTTTAAAAATAGCAAAATTTCAATTTTCGAGCCCTTATAGCTCCTAAACAGGGGGCGTGACAAAAAATTTTTGTTAAATGACTCCTACTAATTTCTAAAGGTCTAACTTCTCCCAAAATTTATCCCGAATCGTTTAGAAGATATGTGGGCCAAAAATTTTTCAAAAATTGAGTTTTGCATAATGGTAAATTTAAGTACCGTATGGCAATTCTAAACATTTACTCTTAATTATTTATAAAGCTTATAAAACCAGCTATCCTTTTCCGTTTTCAGATTGAAAATATACCCAACAGAACTCTTGTTATAACAATTTAAAAATAGGGCTTTTTCCAACTTTGGGGGGCTGTAGCTTCGTAACGGGTGGGGCTACAGAAAAAAATTCTTCTACGAAATTATTTTTTTCGTAATATCTACCCGTGGTTAAAACTTCTTAACTCTATTTTAAACGGTGTAAAAGTTTTTGTAAACATACGGACAGACAGACAGACGGACGGACGAACAGAGTGAAACTATATAGGCACATTTTTACAAAATTTTTTGAAAATGTGCTAAAAAATAGCATACATTAAAAAACCAATTTTTTAAGAAATGAAGTAAAATTAGAAAAATTGTAATAATATATGTAAGTAGGTATATAATTTTCCAAAGTTTTTCATTTTCTCTCTACCATTTTATTTGCATTTGCCACTTTTACTTGTTGTTGTTGTTTTCTATCACTTTAATTATGTATTGAAGAGCTCTGTTCAAAAAATATCTCTTCTTAATCAATGACAATTCATTTATTTTGAAAAAGTACACATACATAGTAGTGATTATATGTATAATTGCATATTTATAGGCGTACTCTTAATATTAAATATATTTTGTATGATTAATATTGATTATTAAAAGTGTTTTTTTGCATTTTTTTTCTTTTTTTTTTTTGAAAAATACTTACAATACCTAGGTATTTAGGTTAAAATGCAACATGTGTAATATTTTTTATCATTTTTTCAAAATTATTAAAGTTTAATTAACCTAAATTTTAAGTTTTTCATTTTTTTAAATTGATTTTTTTACAAATATTTTTCAATATTTAAAAGTGTTAGTAATTGGGAAAATTTTTTAACTTAATTTGTGAATTAGAAAATGTAAGTGATTTGGAAGATTTTATATGGGGACTTAATTATTTAGATTATAATGTTGTAGAATTAAAAATCGAAATTGTAATCAATTTGTAAAATAATTTATGAATATAACTTTAAAATATTATGATAAATTTTCATTAATCATTAAAAGAAGTATTAAAGTAACCTCATGATTTGTTAAAAGTACCGTTTAAGACCCAAAAATTTAATATCTTAAAAGAATTATTTAAACGCTGGGTTATGCAGGGGTTATAACGAAATCACATTCGCTAGATCAGGTTTGTATCCGAGTGCACGTGAAAACATTTATGTGATTTTCGAATAATTTAGCTTCTTCAATGGGCTCAAATTAATAGAAAGACAATAATTAATTTTTATACAAATATCTATTTCAATAAGTAGAGCTCTTTTATAATCAGAGCCTCAACTGCACACTATTTTTAAGTTATAAACATTTTTTTTTTTTTTTTTTTTTGCGAGGGTTGATGGAAAAAATTGAAAGCCGCCCAGAATCACTGTACGGGGCTCACCTGGGAGTGTTGGGCTTTAACTAACTAAAACCACCGCCTTTTTTAAAACCAAACTTGTTATGGACTTCAAGTATGTATGTATTATTAGATTTTTAGGATCGGAATTGAGAAGGAAATTAGGGTTAGGATTTAAGAATTGGGATTATGTTGGATTCTGGAGTATTCTTTCTGGACCCTCGAGACTATCTAGAGTATTTTCTCAAAATTTCAACTTATTATATATCGTAATATTATATTACCTAATTAAAATGATTACTAGTAATAACTCGTTTAATATAAAATTATTTTAATCTTGAATACTAGATTATGATTAATATAATTTTCACTCAAAAAACAATCTCCTTCACTGAACCTCTATATATAATATGAAACTAAAGTAGAAGTTGTTTCGTCGTTTATTCAGTCTGTAGGATTTCTCAGAGGGAGTAAACAGAAAATTTAATCCAGACAACTTCTAAAAATTCTTTCAACTCACAAAACCCTTTATAAAATTACAGAAAAGGTCTTTGAATTTAAAAAAAAAACTCATGCACTAATCCATAGTTATTCCCCAACACTTGCAATAGAACAAAAGATTTTTAATTAAAATTACTTATACTAAGAAATTAGATAGATATTAAGAATTAATTGATTAACATTATACTCGATCTTAAAGACCCCAATAATATTAACTAAAAGCTTTATAGAAAACTTTGCTAAAATTACAAATTATCTAAATTAAAGTACCCAAGATAATTAGAACACGTTTTATCACCCTAATTAAGAAAATCCCATTTTTAATAAAAAGCCAGACACAGACAGAAATTAAGATTTTTAAATAAAATTGTATAATTTTTGAAATTTGCAATTTTTTGTTTTTAAATTTTTATATCATTTATGTAATTTGTAATTTATTTCAATAAAATTTAATATTTTTTAATCTAATGTGAAATGTTTAATTACACGTGTTTTGATTTCCAAAATGATAAAAAAAAAAATTTAAGGAAATAAAAACTTAAATATAATATAAAATTTATTGTAATTATTTAATTGGTATTAAAATGAGTTTTGTTTTTATTTTTAAAATTTTTAAGATAAAAATTTGTAAGTGGTTTTTTCTTATAAAGATAAAAATTCTTATGAAAATAAAATAAAATTAATAACAGATGCCTAAAGAATTTAAGGATTTTCACTTATCTTTAGAAACTCTTCCAGATTTTCAAAGTCATTTTTGTAATTATTGTCTGATAAAAAAAAAAAACGGAAATGAAGAACAAATTATAAATCAAGAGAAGGTAAATTTGTAAAAAAATTATTGGCAGTAAAACGACTTTTATTAGTTCAGGTAGCAGGGATTTTAACGCTCCTTCTTTGTTCAATGTTCTTACATTCCATGTTGCAAAATCAATATCCATTTTCTGTTGCTTGGGTCGGTGCAGTGTTTCCATTTGTATCCGAGGCTTTGATTTAGGTTTCGTAACAATATTTTTTTACTGGATAGGGCTGTTAACCGTATGCCAAACCCCCATCTTTGGAGGGCCGTTGGGTTTGAAAAGTTGCTTCAGAATTTGCCATATAATGCGTTGAAGTTCTCATAACTATGTTACGAGTTCAACTGCATTATATAGCGTTTTCCTACTTCCTGAGACGCCGATGTATGTGGCCATTCAGGTTGCAACTTTTCTTCCCTCCTCCTTTCTCAACCGGGCTTGGGACCGGCTACGGCGGAGTTACAATGTATACACCGACAGCGATGTTTTGACATACATCAAGCTACAACACCTTAGGTGGGCCGGTCACATACAACGTATGCCAGATTCCCGCATTCCAAAAAAAGTATTGAACGGGAAAATAGATAGAAAATCACCAGTGGGAAAGCCGAGTTGATGCAGTCGAGTCAGACGCTGTATCAATGCTGCAAGAGCAAAATTGGATAACTGCTGCCCAAGATCGCGTGAACTGGAAGAGGATGATTCAGGAGGCCAAGGTTCGACAACGGACTGTAGCGCCATAGAAGAAGAAGAAACGACTTGTCTGTTCGAAAAATTGTCGCAGGTTATTGTAATTTAGTCTGCTCGACTTTTAAGTATAAAAATTACAAATTTATACAATTTGAAGCACATTTTTATTTCCACTCCTTTAAGAAGCATTAACCAAGTCTATTTAGACTTTGTATCAGTTTCTTTAGGCATTATATTCACTGAGCCGTTGATTACTGTAGCTTTTGTATAAGATTATAAATACACAATTTTTTATTATCTTATGCACCATTTATTATCATATGCAAGATTTTGTATTACGATATAATTATACAATTTTAAGATATATTTTTATTAGATATGATTTGACTGGGGTTTGATCCCGAGAACTTCCGCATGAAAGGTGGCGTCTTTACCACTACGCCATTTGTCAGACAAAAATCTAAAATTTAAATCCGAATACTACAATCTGTCTATTCAGCCTCCCAAACTCCGCAGTTTGACTTTCTGAAGGTTTGTTCATCTACGAGCACCTATTTGAATTCCATGACGTATAAGAATTATTAAAACTTATTTTTATTATTCAATAAATGTTTTAAATAGGTATGTTGCTGTCTAAAATGTTTTCTCATTCATATTTAAGTTATAGCTAAACATATAGAAGCTATGGAAAACTCTTTATACCCAATTCCATTCGTTTTTCATGCACCCCACTGTTTATTAATTTAAAAAGATTGTCATAAAATCTTAATTTTGCTTAATTATTTCAAGCCACTTAAAGCTAAAACTATCCTGATCTCACCATTAAAGATAAGCTGGATCACCTTTAGATTAAATGTGTATCTGGGTCCTTGGGAGAAAATCGAAATTGAATTCCATTATACCAGACAACTTGAAGGTAAAACTAATCCGATTCCATTATTAGGGAAGCTAGGGAATATTATGATTGTGGTTGTGCTTTATAAAATTTGACATTTGTTTTAATTGTCTCTTACTAAATGTAGAAGAATATAAAGTAAAAGAATATGATCCCAAAAAATCACCAAACAGATAAGTTGTCAGCTATAGGTATTTCCAAATAAAATTTTACTTAACTTACTTAAAGGTAAGTTTTATTCAAATAAAATTTTACTGTCCGATCGCAGTAAATTACTGCACAACTTAATTGACATAATAACAATATTATAATTGTTACCAATTACCTGAAGTTTAATTTCCTTTAAACGTCAATAGATTCTTAAGTGTTTAACTCAATTTTTAATGTTCAATTTAGTAGACAGTATTTAAAACAACCGTTATACTTGAAAATTTTTTTAATAATTTGGCAATTATTTCTAATTTGTCTTCTACATTTTTTTTTTTGATCTTTATTAGTATCTAGTAAAATATTTTTGGAACCGAACGACAGAAGTTTGAACAATTAAACAAATGAACAAACAATCAAAAGACATTAAAACAAAATCAAATAAAAAATGAACATTCAAAAAAAATTAAGAATGATAATTTTTATTGAGCTTTTTTTTTTAATTTTTTAATTTGTTTTTACTTTTTTCACTTTATTTTGTTGGTATTACTTGCCAGGAAACGGAAATAATTTTATCAGTTCTTTTAGGTTTTCGATT